>JAHHFK020001074.1:0-168853 GCA_024533555.2 Aedes koreicus
TCGTCCACGTATCCATTGGTTACGCCCAGTTCCGTTGACCACAAGAACTAGATCACCCTCTTCTAACTCCTTGACGTCCTCGAAACACTTACATCGACGGGTTATCACTGGCAAGTACTCCCTTTATCCATCTCTTCCAAAACTCTCCGGTGATAAAGTGGGACAATTTCCAACCACTACGGAGTGCTGCGTGGCTATTGTCTCCCGCTGGCGGAAGAAATTTGTTGCCCGTTGAACTGCCCAACAGAAAGTGGTTGGGAGTTAAAGACTCCTGATCTGCTGACTCAAGTGGGATCTCCGTCAGCGGTCGGGAATTGATTCATGCTTCTGTTCCATAGATGATGGTTTCCAGGGTCTCGTCGTCGGGCTTTCGAAAGGTGTCCAGAGCTGAACCAACTGCTGTCTTTACCGACCTGACGAGTCGCTCCCACGCTCCACCCATGTGTGGGGCTGCAGGAGGGATGAATTTCCAGGCAGTATTTGAGTTCGTGAAGGTGTTTGCTATGTCCTCGTTGCTCTTAGCGATCTCCTCCTGAAGCTGCCGGTTGGCTCCTTGAAAGCAGGTGCCGTTATCGGAGTAGAACACTGCTGAGTGATCCACGACGACATATAAACCTCCGTATAGCCATAACACATGATTCCGTAGACAAGCTATGGACTACCTCCATGTGCACAGCTCGAAGTGTAAGGCAAGTAAATAATGCGACCCAGCGTTTCACCTGGCTACGTCCCACCTTGACCAGCACTGGTCCAAAGTAATCCACTCCAACGAATGTGAACGGACGTACAAATGGCTGCAATCTTTCCATGGGGAGAGGTGCCATCACTGGGGCTTTGGGAATGGCTTTGGAGATCTTGCAGAACACGCAGTTTTTTGCAACCCTTTGCACAAGAGATCTCAGCTTGGCCACTTCGAAGCGCTGCCGCATTTCGTTCACCACTGTCTCGCGGTTGGCATGGCGAAAACGACGGTGGTACCAATCCGTAATGAGTGTTGTTACTGGATGACATTTTGGAAGAATAGCAGGATACTTGGCTTCGAATGGTACGTACGATGCAGCACCTATGCGACCACGCATCCGAAGGACCCCTTGCTCGTCCATGAAAGGCCAGATTTTGTAGATGGAACTCGACTTGGACACGGTGGGATGACGATTATCCGGGCTACCCCGAGTTTCTTCCAGTCTGGTTCTCTCTTCTGGATAAACATCGTCTTGCGCCTTTTTCCACAGCAGCATTTCGGATCTGGACAACTCTCCCTGGGTGAGTACATTAATACGCAGATTCTTTCCAATGTTCTTCCGGCGCAAGTTATCGATGAACCGAATTACGTACGCCATGGTTCGCTGCAGCTTTGTCCATTGGCTAAACCTGGAATACTCCAACAGCGTTGGATGATTGTAGTGCACCTGAACCTTTCGCACTTCTTCATGGGTTGTAGCTACGGAGGGTTGTTGCGGCCAGGACTCCTCATCATAGCGCAGAAATTCAGGTCCTCGAAACCAAGGACTACTAGATTCCAGGTTCGGCCCGGTCTTCCATTTCGTAGCAACATCCGCAACATTCAACTTCGTTGGTACCCATCTCCATTCAAGCGGGTCACTCAGAGTAAGGATCTCTCCGATACGTACCGACACGAACTTGTGAAAACGGCAATGGTCAGAACGGATCCAGGCCAATACCGTAGTGGAGTCACTCCAGAAGAAACGTTGAGTAACTGGAAAGGTATGATAGCCCAGAATCGAAGCATGAAATCGAACTCCTAACACTGCTGCCTTCAACTCGAGCCTTGGGATTGAAAGCGTCTTCAGAGGAGCCACCTTGCTTTTTGCCCCCACAAGTGACAGCTGAATGTTACCGTTTTTCACCAGTCGGAAGTATACGGCGCACGAGTAAGCTGCATCACTGGCGTCCACGAAAACATGGACTTGCAGGCCTTCCAAGGTATCGGGGAACGGTGAAAAGTAGCAACGTGGTATCATCAGTTTATCCAGCACTGGGAAGAGGTCCACCCACTGGCGCCATTTTCGGTAGAGGTCTTCGTTTATTGGATCATCCCAGCCTGTTCCGGAAGCCCATGTCCCTTGAATAATTATTTTCCCGTGAACAAGAAAATGGGAGATCAGCCCCAGTGGGTCGAAGAGACTCATAACAACCCTCAACACTTCTCGCTTGGTAGGGACGTGTACCGCGTCTACGATAGCACGAAGATCATCTCGCAGCGCTACCGTGTAGGTGAAACAATCCTCCCTGGAGAGCCACTTCATCCCCAGGACGGATTCGTATGTCCCTTCTCTTTCGAGCATCAGAGTCTTCGGACCGTCAGCAGTAATTTGCTCTATTCCGTGAAGCAGTTCAACCGAGTTCGAACGGAACCCCCGAATCTCGAAGCCTCCTCTTGCATGAACTACTATCACTTCCTTAACGACTTCAACCGCCTCTTCGACAGTCAGGAAGCTATCCAAGTAATCATCAACGTAATGGTTTTTTATTATGGCGGCGGCCGCACGTGGATAACGGTCAGAAAACTCCTGTGCATTGATGTTTTTAACATACTGCGCAGAAGCGGGCGAACAAGTTGCGCCGAAAGTGGCTACGTCCATGACGAAAACCTGGATTTGCTCGGAGGGACTATCCCTCCACAGGAAGCACTGCGCCAGGCGGTCCTCCTTACGAATGAACAGTTGGTGAAACATCTCCTTGATATCACCCGAGACGGCCACGGGAAACTGGCGAAAGCGGCACATAACAGCTGGTAAAGGTGTTAACAAATCTGGACCTTTAAGAAGTTTGGAGTTAAAAGAAACGCCATTCGTAACTGCAGCTGCATCCCAAACTAGCCGCACCTTGTTCGGTTTCTTGGGATGGACAACGATTCTAGTGGGAGGAACCAGACGCGTTTCATATCTGCGTTTGCCAGTTCAGAATCGGTAGCCTTGTGTGCATAGCCCTTTTGCACGTACTCAGCAATTTTCTCGCAGACTTGCCCTTTCAAAGATGGGTTTTTACTGAGCTTTCTTTCTAAAGACTGTAGTCGACGAACTGCCATAGGGAAACTATCCGGAAAATCCGGACTCTCGTCCCGCCATAGAAGACCAGTCTCGAAGCCCCGATTAGTTCGCCTGGTCGTTTGCTCCAGAAGTTTTCTAGCTCGACTATCCTCCTCCGACTCCAGGACATCGTAGGGTCCGTTTACACCAGTGTCTTCCAACGCAAAGTAGTCTCGTAGTTGGTCGTTGAGCTGATGGTCCCGATCTGATAATGCAGAAGCATGGAAGTTGACCACTGCTGTTTGCTTTGATGAGCCATCCACACACCCGAAGATGCTCCATCCTAGACGGCACTTTGCAGCGATTGGATCCGTTGGCCCACCTTCCCGCAATTTTAGTGGAACTCCCAGATGAAGATTGTCCAATCCGATCAGCAGTTTTGGCTGGACTTGATCATAGTCATCCAACGGAAGACCCCGTAAATGTGGATACTGTTGGCAAAGCTCCTTGTACTTCAGTGTTTGCGGAGGCAGGACCAAACAGCTGACCGTGCGAACTTGGCACAGTTTGTGACGAATACCAGCACGTTTCTCCGATATGTCCAGCTGAATTAGTTGAGACCCTGGTTCCTCACGTGTTACCTTACCCGTCCACTGTAATGTTAGCGGTTCCGAAGGCCCAGATACACCGAGCCGCGTAGCGATCGTCTTCTCTAGAAGGGTAATGGAAGAACCCTCGTCGATAAAGGCGAAGATGGCTTCGGAACGACTTCCCGCATGTAGGACCACAGGAAGAATGCGGAACATAGAGAGACGACCATTTCCTAGCGTAAGGTGATTTGCAGTTATATTGGGGGATGGTTGTGACGAAGACGGGGAATGAAGTAGTTTATTATGTTTTTGACGGCAGCCCTCGATCCCACAACCTTGCCAGGACTTACAAGGCCACTTGCCATGACTGTTGAGACAGGTACGACAAATCCCCGTTTTATCAACAATTTTCCACCGTTCATCAACACTTAAAGATTTGAAACGGTGGCAGTCAACGACTCGATGCCCCTCTCGTTCGCACGCTGCACATGGCTTACCTGCTGTCTTGAACACAGGATGGGTTGGGACGACGGAAGATGACGCTGGGACCGACGAATGCGCCTGTACCATGCCTTTCTCTTTGGACCTCTTTTGTTCACCCTTGAAGCTCCGGCTGGAGCTCGGAAGATCGAAAGACACCTGACTTGCAGCCGCCACTAAACCTCCCATGAAGTCACCAAACGTTGCCAGAGTAGCATATTGTTGTTTGCTCTTGTAGACTGCCCACTCCATTTTAAGTGATCCGGGCAGCTTCTCGACAAGCTCTTGCATCAGCACCGGGTTGGCCAAGTGCAAGAATTGGTTCGCCGCCTTCAAATGATCCACGAGGTTCTGCACGGTCAATCCAAATTCCACTACGGTTTCGAGGCGATCATGTCTAGGAGCTGGAGCACGGTGAACTTTCTCGATAAGCGATCGTATCAGTAATTCCGGTCTGCCGTACAGTGTCTGCAAGGTGTTGATTACTTGCGGAACACTAGAAGGAAGCAGCAGCCTACTCCGTACCGATTCTAGCGCCGGTCCCTTCAAGCATCGTTGCAGGCGGATAAGGTTTTCCGCATCGGTGTACCCGCACGCTGCGGTAGTCTGTTCGAAGCTGCACATGAATATTGGCCAATCTTCGGGATTTCCAGAGAAATGTGGCAATTCTCTCCCCATCACCTGTCTCGCTGCCATTTGACTTGCTTCCAACGGTACGGGAGGTGCCCCGATATGCTGGCGTGGTAAGGTTGACGGAAGATTCGAGATACCTCTGCAACCCGATGGATCGATGCCTGATCGATACATCGAACAGTTGGGAACACGAGATGACTGTCCTCCACCGTTAGTTTCAGGCCATTGACGAGGCTCATTGAGTAACTGTGATATCGGGGTGTCAGGGAAACCCAACCGTTGCCCAGACTGCATGAGAACTTCAGCCAGGATCGGAGGTTGGCTAACCGGTATCGATGGATGTGCTATTCCCGCGTTAGACGTCATCGGGAGAATCTGCGGACCCGACGGTTGCCCAGGCGGCATCGACAAGACAGGTGGCGCTGATTGCAGGACAGGCGTAGGATTTACTGGTAGGTGACATTCTTTCGTTTCCATCTGATTGGCGGTTGGCGGCGGTGGGTTCGTTCTTAGCGTAGGGACTATTTTTCGGGAAATCGAGCCCAAATCACGTGCTTCGGACGGGCATTCTTCCAGCCAATCGGATATCCTTTGCTGAGAATCACGAATCGATCCATCTCTACTGCCACACTCGCTCAGTTGTCGGACGATAGTTTGCTTCTTCTCTAACGACTCTTTCCTGATCATCTGCTGCTTCTCGCGGAACGATTTTTCATCATCCAGCTGTCGTTGGCGGATTCGGGCTTCTTCCTCCATAATAACTTTTCTCTCCTCAAGTCGACGCAAAGCTTCTTGCGTCGTTTTCTTCTTCATTGCTTCCTGGGCCTGTAGTTCTTCTTCCTTCATAAATTGCTCCTCCTCAATTAGCTTTATTTCGGTTCGTAGACGAGTAGAACGGGCACTGGAAGTCGTGCTGAGTACGGCCGATGGGGATATCTGCACATTGGACGCCGGATCGGGGACTTTCTGCGGCTGCTTGGAAACGGATTTGGCAGTTGACGATCGGTGAGACCTGGTATCGGCTGGTGGAATTTTTAGATGGCGAGACGACGAAGACGAATCCTTCTTCTTGCATCTTTTGCACACGTATACCTGTTCTTTCACCGAGTCATCCACACCTGCACAACGGAAGTGTTCCCAAAGCCCACATTTGTCACAGGCAACCCATTGCTCATCTTCCAAGTCGGGTTCCGTGCAAGACTGGCAGCTGTATCCCGTCGTTTTACAACGTTCCTCCATTCCTAACCCCATATAAAATTCTTAAAGATTTTGTGGGGTTGTGTCACCAAGTCTTTATAGCAAACAGCCGTTTGTGGTGGTGTTAGCTTTAAGCTAGAATT
This sequence comes from Aedes koreicus, assembly GCA_024533555.2. Taxonomy (NCBI): domain Eukaryota; kingdom Metazoa; phylum Arthropoda; class Insecta; order Diptera; family Culicidae; genus Aedes; species Aedes koreicus. Next base: position 6,034 of record JAHHFK020001074.1, read on the forward strand.
CATGTTGTTTTTATTAATGAAAGTTCACAATAAATTCTTAGATTTACTTACAATTTTAGTGTAGGAATAAGTATATGGGAGGAATCTTTTCTTCCATCCACGTTATCTAAGGTTATCTGTAAGGCGTAGTTTGTAAGTTAGCGTTTAATTTCACAATATTTTCTAATAAATTTACTTACGATAGCAATTATATATTCTCACTTATTTTTAAGAAATTAACTAGTTTTAAGGAATCTTACTGATCGAAAATATGCAAATAAATTTCGTCTCCGCACAACAATGTGTTTTTTTTATACATTAATTGTTCAATGCTTCCGTTTGACGTTCCTTTTCATGGCATGTCATTCCTGACATGTTCGGTGTATGCGGTCTGCTGCGAACGCGTTGACCTACATCGGCGGCGTCGCTGCAACGAGGGGTGTTGTCGTCACAAAAGTAAAGATAAAGATTACTACCTTCCGGAATCGTATGGTTGATCGGTAACGACTATTCCGTACGAGGATCAGACCATGGAATTTGTTTAAAAGCAAAAGCTGTTCAATGAGTGTTTACGCCGGGTGGAACGTTTAAATGAGGTTCATCTCGCGTCGTAGTTACTGAAACACCTCTTTGGGTGTTTTTCGTAACTTGTCCGGGGGTAAGATTTGAACTCGTGACTTTGGCGTGAGAGGTATGGATGTTAACCACTACGCCGGGGTCCGTGATTTCCAGTTGTTGAGCAGGATAAGAAGAAAGAAGAAGATTCCAAAAGTGACAGGAAGAACAAGCTGTCCTGTCATAAAACCCTATTTGTTTTACGATCGGAAGTAATCGGTGCAGTAGTTCGTGGTACGTGGACAGTGCTTGCTCGAGCCACATAACGAACGAGGAATCATTTTTCTGGAAACTAAATGAAGAAGTTAAAATTTAGGTAGCTTGTAACTTTTTAGCGTGTGGGTAACTTGATTAAAATACGACTAAAACTAAGAGTGTGAGAGTGTTGGCCGATGAATCGGTGACTAAATCGACCGGTATCGATGAAGGACACGAGCTTCAAGGAAGTTTTATACTTGCTGAATGTGGACAGTAGATCGTTGTCACTTCGGCTATTGATGCAAAAGGGACTCAAGTTAGAATTTGGCACACCAAAGAGTGCAGTAAGGAATACGGACTGCAGCTGATTGTCAAGAAAACATTTATCGGGAACTTTGCGTGGGAGATAAACTTCACTTCGCTGCTCACCTCTTTCCAGGGGTACGCGAAATAGCCAGACCCCTGCCACTATTTGCCGTCGAGCATCAGGTACATATCGTCGTCCATGATCGGAACTGTTCTTGGGTACCCACTTGCGCTTCCGACACGGTCGGCTTTGACTGCTGCTTCCTCGTGACGATGTCTGTTGGCCAAATACTTTTTGACAGTCTGGCCGGTCGCACTGACCTCCTGGGCCAAGAGGAGGAAGGGTTTGGCGACCTTCTACCGCTTCAGCGCATGCTGCACCTTCCGGTCACGCAAAAGCGTGGGACGGCCGGAGCCGGGCTTGGGCTCGGTGCTCTCAACTTTCTCCAGGAGCGCCAGGATCTTGTATATGGCCGTTCGGCTGTATCCAGTCGACACAAAGTGTAGCAAGATGACGGGCTTTTTTGCTCTGGGGTGGAGGCAGCCGTAACTATAAACCATCGGACATAGTTGTTTCATTGCTTTCATAATGACTCGTAAACGAACTGATAAAGCTGTCAATTTTTTTTTCTTCTGTAAATAGCCTATTTACATTTATTGACAATTCATCGGTGGACCTACTAGTGGCAGTATAATCACTTGAAAAATCGGCGAACGTTGTCTCTTTTTTTAATATAGGCGTTAGATTGCTCTATAGGATTGGCCCAAATAAGATTTTTAGCATTGTTGAAGGTGCCTTGTCTTCTAATGGAAAAACCCAAATTGGCTGTTATGCTGTTATGGCTGTTACTAGAGTATCTTGTTTTTCCAATGAACATTCCTATTACAATTCGTGAGACCCCAGCTGCTCCCTTGTTGTTGACATAAATCGATACAAATTGACTCTCAAGGGTAATTTAAAAATTAGTTGTCTTCCCAATCAAAAACCACCATCACACACTGTGATTGACCTCAAAAACATTCTTACTGTTGGTTTGAATTGGTTTGCATAACTTAATAAAACCTCTTCGTCACTATTGAAAACTTACATCAAACTTTGTTAGTGGCCCCAATGGTATCCTAACCGTTGGTTTTAATCGGTACTTATATTAAAATATATATGTGTGCATCTCCCCACTTGGTTCGTCTCCCTACTGATTGGGCTTGGACTACTACTATAAGGACCTGGCCAGGTGTTGAGCAAAGAGAACGATGATTGAAGAGCCTGTCACGCCTACGGCAGCTCTTCTGGAGCTTCCATCGTCTCTTCAACAGCCAATCCAGGAGAGTGTATGGTCGAAGAAAAATGCTATGCATCTCCCCACTTAGCTCGTCTAAGTATAAATTAATTTGAAAACAAATATGAACTAGAATTCAGCGTTAAGTTTACCAAAACAAACCCTGCTGCCATCCCAACCCTTTTAACAAGTATCCCTGTGACTTCTCGTGGAAGTACAAATAATTCCTCGGCTTCCAACAAAGTATCGCGTCAACACATTCCTACCCTTTCCTTATTTGACCTGCATTTGGGCGGGGCTGGGCACATGTTAGTACCAAGCAACATCTGTATGTTCTCTGTGTTAAACACAACAGCTGATCTGACAATAACAAAGTAGCCATTTCGGGTGGTCAATCATGCTCATGCTCAAAAGTTGTTGCTTTTGCTTCTAAAGAGAACGTATAACGATAACGTGAATGTGCTGACCATTTTTTATCCACATTTGCTTTATTTCTTAGCTTGGAATATGTTTTGTGTGTTCCCGCCTATCTTCCCATCCATACAATTGTTATTCCAATTAACCTCGAGACGGCCGCGAGTAATCGGTTCTATCCCCTTAACATTAGTTTTAAGATAATTGATGTATATAAATATGAAAACTTGGCTCTGTAAAGTTGATTCGATTGAGCCTGTACAAATAAATGATTTAAAAAAAAAAATAGGTTTTGTACAAGGTTAAGTCGATCATTGAAGTAATTTTCAATTTTCGGTGAAAGAAATAGGGCTGAGTTAAAGCGTGTCAATCTTCAGCATTTTAAACCGTATAATTGCAGCAACTTCAAAAGCTTTAATATGTTACCCATTAGATTTGTTTTAATAAAATTTTGAGTGAAACACTGCGTGATTTGCGTTGTGAAATTTTTACTTGTTTCAAAAATGCAGTCGAAGGAATAAGATATGTATCATAAAATGGGAAAGATGTCGGGAACCCAACAATCGACTGTTTATAGAGTTATAAAACCGTTTCGGAGAACGTTTAACTGGCAAGAAGCAAGTGAGTGGCAAAAAAGGTGTACAGTGCTTAGGATCACAAGCGAGTGGTTGCTGCATGCGTACGCTCAACTATTTAATTTGGGATGTTGTAATAATACTGGACGTGACACAAAGCCTCGTTCAAAAAGCAGGATTACGTTTATTAAAGGTTCAAAAACGAAAATAGGGCGGCTAGAACACTTGCACGTAAGTTCTACAAAAATGTTGACAAAACCACACTGCTGTATCATGGATGATAAGGCATACGTGAAAGCGCACTTGAAGCAAATTCTAGGTAACCAGTATGTGACTGTGAATGACAAGTTCAATATTCCAGAGTCCCACGAGAAATAACAAGTGTCAAAGTTCCCCGGGAAGTCCATACTTTGGAAGGTGATTTGTTCATGCGAAAAACGGAGCAAGCCTTTAGTAACAACTGCAACTCTTCTCAGTTCGACTCAGTCCTGCCTCATGCTGTCATCGGTCATCGGAGCCGTCGCGGTCCTGATGTCGCTTCTGCTGAAGAGGTTCTCCAGACACTTTTTCCAGGCAAGTACGCATTTTCAAACAACATTTCTCTGCCTGATCAGCTTCCGTGTTTTAGCGCCACTGCGAACCCTATCGCACCACTTAATAATTGCTGCGAGAATGTAACTGTTTATTCTCGGAATGCTTCACTGATGGAACCTAATAACAACCAGATGTTAGTTTCGGAGCCTGGAATTATTTCATATTTACCAGCACGCGCTGCCTGTTGCCTCATGGGAGACTTCCAGCCACTCGACCCAGTCGAGCCAGATGTTTCCTGCCAGCAACTTAGTCCTGCTTCCAGCCATCAGAGTCGTTCTGGTCCTGTGGTCGAGTTCGGTGATGGGGTCTCCCAACCCTTATTTACAGGCAAGTACATATCTTCATGCAACATTTCTGTGCCTGATCAGCTTTCGTGTTGCAGCATCACCTCAGAATCCCCCGCTCCAACAAATGGCTTTCACATCTCCGAGCCTATTTTAGGCGGTTCGACCGTTCATCCGACGCAATGCAGAGGCATCTCTTCCTCCGACTTCTCGCCGCAATTTCGCATCTACTATCAAAATGTTCGTGGACTTCGAACGAAGATCGACTTTTTCTCTCTCGCGGTGTATGATGTGGAGTATGATGTGATAGTACTATCGGGGGCGGGGGCCGAGGTTTTTGTTCTATCGACTCAACTGTTTTGAAATTCATTCATTGTTTTTCGGGGAAATCATTATCCATTAGAAAGTAGAAAGGGGCGGGGTGGGGGGGTTTTGATAGCAGTATCGTCTAGATTATGCTGTTGTGTCGACTCAGCCCCAACTAGCGTGGCTTTGGAACAGCTATAGGTAAAAATTAAATTGCAAACGTATTCCATGAGTATTGGAATAGTATACCTTCCTCCTGACCGTAGAGATGACCTTACTCTAATAACGCTGCATAGTGAATCTATTAGTTCTGTTTTGGCATGCTTGAAACCGTGTGATATGGCGCTTCAGTTTGGAGACTATAATCATCCCAACATGTGTTGGACGGCTTCAGAGGATGGCGGGCTTAACATTGATGCCAGCTCATCACGATTTTCGACTTCGGATGGTGTGTTGTATGATGCTTTTTGTTTTAATGGTCTGACACAAATTAACTCAATTAAGAATTCCAATTCTCGTATTCCTGACGTTCACAAAAAGGGCGACAATTGTAACACTGCTAATTATCGTGGAATAACATCGTTGAGTGCTTGCTCAAAACTCTTTGAAATCATTGTCAATCAAGCGCTTTTCGTTGCCTCCAAGAATTATATATCTACTGCCCAGCATGGATTCTACCCGAAGAGATCCGTGACGACAAATCACCTGCAATTCACCTCTTTCTGCATTCGATCGATGGACGCTGGCATGCAAGTAGACTCTGATTTCAAAGCTGCATTCGACCGAGTGAACCACGATCTTTTGCTTAGAAAACTCGAAAAACTCGGAGTATCCACAGCCTTTGTAGGCTGGTTCAAGTCATACTTGTCTGGTCGGTCTTTGAGAGTTAGGATAGGCTCATCGCTTTCAACTTTATTTACTACATCATCTGGTGTTCCACAAGGGAGTAACCTGGGCCCCCTGCTGTTTTCGCTGTTCATTAACGATGCGGCATTCATTTTACCATCTGGAACTCGTGTTTTCTACGCCGATGATTTGAAGATCTTCAAGATGATCACTTGTATCGAGGACTGTGCCTACCTGCAGAAACTGTTGGATTTATTTGCGGATTGGAGTAAACGGAACCTCCTGGAGCTGTGTGTAACGAAGTGCAACACTATTTCGTTTACTAGAAAACGTCAACCGATCATTTTTCGCTACCGTCTTAATGGACAAATTTTAGAACGGCTGGAAAAGGTTAGAGACCTTGGTGTGATTTTGGACTCCCAGCTTAACTTCCGAATTCATATTGACGACGTGATTTCGAAAGCGAACAGACAGCTCGGCTTCATATTAAAGCTTACCGATGGTTTCACTGATCCTCTGTGTTTGAAATCACTGTACTGTGCTCTGGTGCGCTCGATTCTGGAATCTGCTGTTTTAGTTTGGTGTCCGTTCAACATTATGTGGGTTAACCGTATTGAATCGATCCAAAGAAAGTTTGTGCGCCTAGCTCTTCGTCATCTACCATGGCGTGATCGTCTTAACCTGCCGCCATACGAACATCGCTGCATGCTATTGGGAATTGAAACCCTGGAGAAAAGGAGGACTGACATGCAAGCGGTTTTTGTTGCCAAGGTCCTAGCCGGAGATGTCGATGTACCTGCTATTCTTGCGGATATTAATATATACGTACCAGAACGCTCCCTTCGTCGGCGTAACTTTTTGCATTTGGCAACCCGCAATACTAGATACGGCCAATACGACCCAATACGTTTCATGGCGTCTCGCTTCAACAATGTTTTAAATCATTTCGATTTTCACGTCCCTGCTGCCGTTCTGCAACGTTATCTTAGGAACTCGACTTAAAAGGCGGGGGGCGGGGGGAGAGAGAAGATTTATGATCACGGGGTGTAAAACAACAATTGTACAAACGACTGTTTTTCACTTTTTTATCATCTTGACCTGTTTTTGTAACTAGCAATCGATGTATAGTGTAGTTATTTTGTAGTGTAGTTATATTGCTCTTCCTTCATTGTTATATTTATGTCAATGTTTGATTTGTATTTTATGTTAAATATATTTTAGAAAAAGACAGGGTTTGTATGCCAATTTGAGCCCCCTCCGTCTCAAATTTTTTTTTCCCTGTCCATCTTCATTAAAACAACAGTGTCAGATGGAGTATTAATAATAATAAATAAATAAATAATAAATAATAAATATATAAATAATGATCAAGCTTATGGAAGAGAGACGAAAAAAGACGCCGACCCACACTAACTCTTGTTTTGGGGGGTGAGCGAAGGGTAGGAGGGGAAAACAAAAAGGGGGAGGGGGAGAAAGAACTGGACTAAGAAGCGGTGCGATTTACGAACACATAATATTGAAATCATGATTGAAAATCGTCAATTCAAGCACTTTACAAAGATGGAATTAAGACAAAAAATCTGGTATTTGGAATTGGGTATGAAGTAGATTGAAATAAAGAAACATTAACTAAGGAGTGTATTAAAAAGTAGTTATACACATTTTATGCGTTATTGAGCTTAAACTAGTGCATATTATTTCAGCGTGTATTCGAAATATGTTTTTTATGTCAAAAAGCCTTAAACGGTCAATTCAAATGTTTTTAGTTGGAAGTATCTCCGCAGATGGCGCACATAGTGGATTCCCTTATGTTTGACGTTAGCACACTACCCCCCTCTGTTCATCTTTATCACCCATCACAGTGTGTTCAACACATGGCACAGGTGTGTTAGTGACGATGATTTGTATTGCAAAATTTTCAATGTGTTATGTCTGTTTGTCTGTGATATAAATGTTAATAAATAAATGGAGATGGGTTAACATAAAATTATAAACATTTTCATAAAAATCTCACGTTGTTAGGCACTTTGATGATAATTTTTGATGCTGCAGATCGAAAGTTATGCAGAATTGATGCAAAACGACCAATTTTAAAATGAGTTTTGCTCCACAAGGGGACAAAAAGGGACACACGATTTTACATAGGTTTTGTAGATGAAAGTTTTTACTTTTAGTTCATGCAATCCGTGTTTGCAAATATTTGCAAATAAGTGAGTAAGATATCTTGAAAAAACATATTTTTTTTACATTTTTACCTCTATAACTTTTTTTGTACAAGAACTAGAAACCATCTTGTGTCTTAAAAATGTGCGTCCTTTTGTGTCCTAAAATTCATCCAAACAAAGTTTTCAAATTCAAATTGAAATAAAAAAATTAAAGCAAAAAACTGTTTTTTTAAGTCCCATCCTAAGGAAAGTTAGAAAAACTGTCATTAAACGAAACGTAGATGAGAAAGAAGTTATGTTTTTCAGCAAAGTTACATTATATTTAATTATCTACAATTCTGTAGGAGCAACAATTCCTCTAAATCATAAGAATAAAAAGTTAGAATTTTTATTATGAACATTAAAGGACCACCCTAGTCACCACTCAAACCAAAAGATAGATCTTTTTTTTTAAATTAAATCTTCCTAAGACATCATATGTCTAAAGTTAATGGTTTTCGAGTTATCGATTTTTGTCGTGAATTTTGGCTATTCGTACCGTAGTGCCATGTTAGGCATTTAGAGAGGGAAATAAACAGATCGCTAGAACCAGAACAAAGCAATAGGTACCCGAGCAGAAGCGAATAACTTGATAACTGGCCTTGGTATTTATGAGCTCAGATTAAGAGGTAAAATACCTAAGGATAATACCATCAAATTGTTCCCACAATGTCACGCGAATACCGAATTGAGGTAAGACAATACCAAAATAATACCTCTAAGGTGACCAGATACTTACCCAGGTATCCGGAATATCAAGTTTAGTTATTCTAGAGACATTTTGCTTGCAATTCTTAGGTATTTTGCTTAGGTATTTTACCTCTTAATCTGAGCTCTTTAATACCAAGGCCAGTTATCAAGATCAAAATTAGGTATTCATATGCTTTTGTGTTCTGCTCGGGTAGTATAAGAGCACGATCGGTCGCATACTCTTTTACCAGTCAAGGGGGTATCCTCCCTCTTGCCTACCTCGCATCGGGGGTATGGTAAAAGATTATGCGCCCGATTGTATACTACCTTCATATGCCCTCCGCTCGTTTCAACTTGTATCTTTCAATTTTCGTAACCTGCCGTTACTCTATACGGAACTATCAACGCTTTCTCTTCAATTCTCTTATTTCTAGCAATAAATTACTGTCCACTCCTAGAGCCCCTCATGTTGATGGAAATTATCTGCTTCTGACAAATTTCATCAGTGTGATACTGTTGACCTGGAAGCGTTTTTGAGTCCTCTTTGACATAGGTCTCGTCGTCCATCGAAATACATGCATCCGGTCACTGCAAAACTCGCGAATACAATTTCCGGGCCCTTGTTGCTTGTGTTCTGCACTTTGTTTGGCGATTTTGCGCTTCTTGTATGCCTTCAGATTCTTGGAACGTTGAATCATTCCGATGCTGGTTCCCGCTTTATTGGCCAAATCACGTATCGACATTGATTTGATCTCCCGAATTAGAGCTATTACTTTCTGATCCAGTTTAGGGTTGCAAGATCCGGGTTTTCTGCCTCTTCCTGGCTGTTCATCCAAAGAACAGTGATCCCCAAACTTGGTTGTGTAGGATTTTACAATCGCTTGTCGAATTCCAGTGTGCTTCGCCAATTGTCGCATTGTTACACCCTTTTCAAGTAGCCATGTGTCCAACACCTTAATTTACACGTCGTTTTCAATGCGTGACATTTTGAAAACGAAGAATTTAAACCGTGCAAACAAGTAAACAAACGAAAGATGACAGTCAAATGCACAGCATGCTATGATGAACACATTAAAACCATCTAAAATACACGCGTACAACGCAAATGTACGTGGATAGCTTATTTTCCTTATTATGATGGGAAGAGGAGAAGGAGGGAAGGTTTTTTAAAAGGGGAGGGGTTTTAAGAAAAGGGGGAAAGGGGGAAAAAGGGGGGGGGGAGGGTTTTTGGTTGGTTAGGGGGGTTTAGGGGCCCAGCAAGAAAAATGTTAGAGTTAGACGATGTTAGAAAGTGGTTAGACGTTATCAACATAAAGCTTTAAGCTCCAGGTGCATGATTTCATGGAGAATGGGTAACGTTCTAGTTCCCTTTCTTTTTTATGCGCGTAAAATATGAAGCTTCGGACTCGGGCAAAGATGATGTCAGGGTTGCCAGAGTTTTAAGTAATACAAATTGAGCGATATTATTTACAATAATTTTCCATTCTACATATCAATTGATGAGGATCATGCTTGATATTCTTCGAAGTGGTTGATTCTATTTTTATTTCTAATAATTTTTTTCTTTGAACATGAGCAAGTTGGACCCATCCAATTAAATTACGTGTTTTTTTATAAATACACCTTTACCTATGTTGAGGTGATAAATCTTCCAAATACTAAAAACAGTTATTTTTAAGTTAGCTGATATGCTAACAAGAAATACACAACAAAATACTAGTATTATATTCATTATTACAGTCAACGGTCAACAGTTTATCGATCTTTCAATATGTCAAGCCAATTGTCCAATAATAGTTAAAAAGTTGTTTGGATTTCAATTAAAAAACAAAACAAATATTGTGATTGGTCAACCCGAGTGTGGACACAAAGGTTCTCCAATACGACGCTGTTTTGTGTATTACAACCAAATAATATTTTTATATTAAACAGGATGATGATTTTTTTTTTTGATAATTATATCTAGCTGTAAATAGTGATAACGATATTGGAGTAACATGCTTTTATTCCATGTTTTTTTTAGCTTTTCCCTGATGGTTTAATTGTAGAGTAATAACAAATATAGTACAGCTTATAAAATATGTTGAATTGGTAAATGGTTAAAATGGTACGACATTTCACTAAGAACAGGCTCTTATGGCCATTATGATTATTAATTTTAGTTTTTATTATTATTGTTATCATAATGATAACTATTATGATTAAGTCAGAATTATGGGTCGCATGTCCTTAGACCCAATCCTATTAGGCAGAGTATTATTCGGTTGAAAGGCCAAATGGGTTGCTAATCAGAAGGAGAGTAAAATACAGTCATGCCACTATATAACATAACCTTAATAACGTAGCCACGCTTAAACACAACTCGAATTTACATTACTTTTACCTCGATATAAGGATACTTCTATCTACATAATTTTCATAATTTTTCTTATCAGAAAATTATATTGTATCAAATTATCTTGTATCGAGTCAAGATTATATAGCCCGACTTAATTTTGACACTGGTAATGATTTTTTGTCTTGTCATGGGGGTCCGCTTATTAAGTAGAGTTGATTTATAGAAGCAGTGCTAAAATTTGTGAATTTTCACTTAAACTTGATATTTAAGAAATAAATTAAAAACTCCGAAAACCCCTCTGTTGTTGATCGTCCGCTTATTGAAGGATGTTCAACTAAATTAAGTGTTTGTCTGTACAAAAATGAGGCCACTATTTATAGTAGGAAGGTTATTTGAAAACTATCCATCTGTCGAATTTAAGTGAAAGCTAACTCTAACTACTTTATCGTTTTGCCCCCACAAAACATAATTATTTTACATCGAGTCTTATGAACAGTGCTGTTAATAGTCATTTCGACCCAATGCGATTCATTTACCGATAATTTCTTGCAGAATCTGATTTATTATCTTGATTATTATCATAAATTTGTCTCACATTGTATTGTATACTTTAAAATCTAATGAGATTTTTTAGATTGCATGAATATTAAAACGATATTCATCATTGCATATTATTTGAATATGGCAGTGTATATATTTTTTTTTCTATTTACCAATTAGCGCAATGTACAGTTAAATAGTGATGTTAAATTAGTCAAGAGCTACAATTCTATAACACTTCTTATATCCAACATTTATAACTAAATTTATCCAAAGGCATACAAATGATTACTCACAGCAATGCTTGTGAACAATTGTTGTAACATCAAGGTTATCTAGTTTGCAAATATTCCGGTGAAAATGTATAGAAATTTGAATATATTTTCATGCTTATTCTTGCAAATTAATAAAAAATAAACACTTTTATCTAGGTAGAATTACCTTAGGCCTGCTGCATCAAAACACGAGCAGTTTGTCCATAAATCCAAACACTTTTCGAAATGCTGCCTGCATTTATCTGTACGTAAGTTTCAAATATAGGAAAATTGCTAGGGTATTGTTCGAAAATTTATTACACAAGTTGTAAGAAAATTAAGACGATTCAACGTAAAGGAACATTCCAACTAGCTTTTTGAACTACTTTTGCGAGAAATTGTCACATCGAATTCAAATGAAATGTCCACAATTTTTAATCATCACGAATTATCTCTAATCGTATTTTAGCTTTTTTAATGTTTTTTTGGAGATGTTTTTGATATATACAATATTAATTACTAAACTTGAGCTCAAAAGTAAAAAAAAATACATAAAAATTATAAACTGCCGTTCAAAGTATAAATAATTAAAAATTACTAAACATATATTGAAAAACATAAATATATAAGAGAAACTGAAACTCCCTGGTATAAGAAAAACATTGATTTAATCCGCATTCATAACTGATACCTCAGATTTTTTTTATTAAAATTCCGCAACTTCAATGAAATACGACGAAACAATGAGTAAATTTGAAATAGGATCACTGCTGAACTATGAAATGAATTCTTCAATACCTAAGATTAAAGAAAGCACATTAGTTTATTTCATTAAAGTTATTTAAAAATTGATAACTGATCTGAAAGTAAACATTTTAACTCATCGCGATTAACTTGCACTTGGATTATGTAAAGTTAATGGTTTAAAAATTTTTAGCATTCATATTTAAGAACAATTTAAAACCACGAAAAAACACGGAAAATAATTTCATTTAAATTGAAAACATCATTCTTCAAGTTCAAACATAAGAATTAATTAAAATGAAAGCATGTTTCCGACCAAAAATATTAATGTTTGAATCAAATTCAAGGCATGTTTATCCTAACAATATACACATCGTAGGTGGGTACCGTGTACTTTCCTCTTCATAACGTGAGGCCGAGGTGAAGTTTCAACGCTCGTGACATGAGCCAATTTTTACATTTTTTGGTAGATTACTTGCTCGATATAATATCACGGAGTAATCCCTATTAGGTCCATGATAATATTCTTGGTTTTCAAACAATATGGTTATAATGCAATCAAACCAAATAACTCAATTATTTCAAATACAATATACCTAATATTAATTTAGAACGTAAACAAAAAAAAACAATCAGACATCAGACAGACAGATTTTTGTTTGTTTTCGAAATTCCTACGTTTATTTTTGACGTAAACCTGTTTAAAATAAAAGTAATATGATTTTTAATTCAAAGATCGATGCCATTTGGATTTAAACATGGAATATTTTTTAAACAAAGCAGTGGTCAGAATAAACTAAGTTTATGTTTAAATTTGGCTGAAATATGTTTGTTTTGACGGTACTTTTCGGTGTGAACTAGGAAATTGCTAAGTGGAATTTGCTGTATCTGATTGGATGGATATGACATTATTTAAGAAATCAAAATTTGATGAAGTTAAACAAAAGTCAAACTCATTCAGTTGCAATGATGATGATAAAAAGGTGAATAATTCTACCAACTTGTATGCATTTTGCATGAACATAGAAATATTGCACAAAATCATATAGTGGGTATAGTACATTAAGTTTGACATAGTTTTTCCAACGGCATCAAACCAACGGATATTGAGTATTTGATCGATTGGCGTCTTTTCTTGTTTTTTATTCTGGAAACTTGTTTCGTGATACTCAAGTAGATTTTTCAGCATGAGAACAATCGTTTATTGAATATTTACTCATCAAAAATTAATTGATTCATTTATTTGGAGAACGACTGCTTACAGCAGGTGAACAAAAATCTTGCAATAAAAAACCTATTCTTGCCGATATGTCATATTAAGAAAAGAAAAGAAAATATTCATCTAATATCTCCACCATCAAGAATTATCAGTCAGTACTTTTTATTCTATCCCAAGATGGCTCGGTAAATGTCATATAGTTCGTTTTTTAATCGACCTGCATAGACCAAAGACGAACCAAATAAAGAATAAAGAATTTAACATACATCTATAATCAGATTTCTCTTGACACAATATAAAAATAAATGGAAATACTTATGGCAACGCTGGCAACTTAAGCTCGAACGAGCTACGTCGCAGCTATCGTTCTTTTTTATGTTTGTCGCTGCTGTCATTTGCCTCAATCGGCATTGGTGTTTCGACGGTGTTTGTACCTGCAAACAGCGGGTTATGATGTTTGATGCTGATTATAAAAAAGGTTAGTAATCAAAGTTCTATGGTCGTTTGTTTTCACTCTGCTAAAATAGTATAAAATGCTATGTTTTTGTTTGAATAGCAGAGTGTAAACAAACGCCCATTAAACTTTGATTGCGAGCTTTTTCGTGAATTTCACCATAAACCTCGTCTAACGGGATCTAACCACCCGCATTAAATTACGTCTAACGTTAGTCTAACGTTAGACTAACTGGTTAGCTGTGTACACTAGTAATGTCTAACATCATGTGTCAGATGTGTCTAACAGACGTCTAACATTAGACAAAAGTTAGACAAAATGTTCGACGAACAGTCTAACGTGTTCGACTAACGTTAGGCTAATGTTAGACTAACCTTTCTTACTGTGTATGTGTTTATTTGTTCCCTGAGAGATCCAAAAATATTCGAGTTAAAATGAGTTTTTGCAATTTTCTGCTACATTTTTCTCTTGTACAATCTTTATGGCCTCAACTCATGCACGTATGAGCCATATTTTTGCATTCTATACGATTTGTTGGCTAGACATATAATTGTATATCACGAAAACAACTTTCAATATACGTTCGTTTTTGTTGTCTGGGAGCATCTCACTGGACACCGTTAAGTTTGCGAATATAGTGTCACGATTATCTGAACTGATTAAAATGCATAAAATTGTCAAGGTTTGTTACAGTACGTGTAAAAGGTATGGGAAAAATTGTGATAGAGGGGGCTGATAAATCTAAAAAAATAGCGGACGTAAATTTGAATCGACTTTAAATGGATATGCATCAAGTCTTATTAAATTAGAAAATTCTTATTTGATAAGAATTGATGCATATCCATTTAGAGACGATTCATTTATGACGTTATATGAATTTTCGAAATACTGTTTTTGTCAATGAGAAATCATAGTATTTGCTTGATAAGGAATTTATTTTATTTATTTTTTGATGTTTATTTTCACGTATTAGTAGTTAACATAACTTCATATATTTTTTTGATTGTGTTTGTATAATCTTGAGCAAGGCTTGCTCTCATTGCCATTTAATTGAGAGTACCACCAATCCCAAAACAATTTTAGTTTTATTCCAGCCGTATAGCACTCCTTCCGGCTTTGTGGATAAAACTACATTCAAAACTGTTTTGTCTACCAACGCCTCTTCTATGCTTCTTAAAAGCCGAAATTTGTACAAAATGGCCCACTTTATAGACGGTTGTGAAAACAAGTCAATAAAACCTTTATAAGAATATAAAGATTTTGAAAATGCTCTTGTTACCACTTGAGAACCTCCATAAAACCAATTGGCTGCCATTAAAACCAGATTGTTGCCAAATGACCACAGCTGTCAAACTTCACTGTGAAATCAAGGTTGGTTTTTGTTGTTCTGCTTTGTTCGATTATCTGCTCTTCTGATTCATTTAGCAGTAATAAAAAGGTCTAGTGTTGCGGGAAATTTTGTTTGATAGCAAAAAATCCAAAACAAATTGTGTTTTCTACAGCGTGTTATGCTCCAAATGATATGCGCAATTATTTTTATGGTGAATTTTGGCACGATAAGAGCCGAAAATTATCGCGCCTCGGAAATTATTTGCCACAACATAAATCAAATTTAAAAAAATACATTCGATAAATTAATCATGAATTTCCTGTAAAGGGCTTGGAATTGGATGAGATTATCTGAAAGAATGCTGAAATTAGTCTTCAATCTACAGTTTATTGGCAAACCATTGAAAATTTTTTTTTTGTTTTTTTATTCCACATTTCAATTATTTCTTTTATTTCAATATGGCGATTGGAAAAAAAATCACAGTTTTGCCATAAAGCCAATTTTTCTTCGCAATTACTATTATAAAACTGTTTGGTCTTATGGTGGCTTCCTTCAATGCCAATTTGCCGTTTAATGCAATTACTGGAGGCAAAAGGGTTTTAAAATGCTTTTTCAACTGACCATAATAAGATAAAATCCATACAGCATTTTACGAGTTAATAAAGTCGAAATGAAACCTTTGATAAGAGTAAAAGGAATTTGAGAAACAAGGTTTTGAGATTGTTGTAAACAAGCTGTGTAGGTTCTCATAAACCTGACTATAATATGAAACCTATTGGCACCTCTTGGTGCCATTATAAAACAAAATTGATTTCAAGTGGCTTTCATAAAACTTTAATAAAACTTAATAAAGCTGGATGGTGTTAGCAATGTTACTTGGCATAGCATCACATGGAACTTTCACAAGAGACGTTGCAAAGAAGTGCCATTCTGCTTCCAATCCATACTTGGACTTGAAATTGCACAAGCTGGCAAAGTTCATTTGTTCTTGTAATGGGCCGCTGCTCCATCTGACATGGAAATACTTTTTGAACAATATATTGAATTTTGTTTAATGAAAACTAGCTATTTTCATATAAGCAACTGAACTGCTATTGAGTCATGGGTCAATACTTCAGCTATTATGATAAAGTTTTGGTTTTCCAATTTATTGTCCTTTTTCTAATGATGATGATGATGATATAAAACTACCATCTATTGTAGCAAGGTAACTTCTCATAGCAGTGGAATAATCTGAAAAACGATTTCATTAGGATTCTAATATTGTTTGTGATCATCAAGCTCCTGTATGAAAGGCCAAAAACGTTTGGGAGGGCCCGTAAGCAGAGACATTTACGTGAAACCCGCGAATATAGGGAAGAGAATCTCCTTCCAAAAACAAGTTCACACTCACAGCACTAGAATCGAGCCCTCGATTGACAAAATAAACCCAATAGATGGGGTCGAAGAGCCCGCCCTCGTTCCGCGAAATGTTAACAATAGGGAGGAGGCAGTCCCATGCTCCCTATCCAAATCGTTTCACTTGGGTGCCCTGATGGTCCCTCCCTTTCCCCGTTGTATGTTATTTAATATTAAGTATATTTTTTACACACAATATTAGGATATCATTATAGACAAACATGAAAATTTATTCAAATTTCAAACTTGAATGATACTACCAATGGATTGTTACTGAAAAATAAATAAAAATTAGATATGAATTAATATCCTTCTTGTCCTGGAAAAGCTGAAAACAGAATAGATCATTCCAAATATCAAAGATAAAATGTCAACAAAAGATATTGTTTTAAAAGTAATGTAGTAATATTTTTTCTTCATACTGTTCTAGTAACATTTCAAAGATATCAATTGGAGTGAACGAAGAGTCTGGTTTGATGATTCCGGAAATAAGTGGCTTATCTTATCATAATGCCACTAAACACAATATTAAAATATAATCTTGATTTTCAACTACTAGAAGACTGGCATGTGCTTATAATGCCAGTCTTCTAGTAGTTGAAATTCAGAAGTGCAATTTTAAATTAAGTGTAATGCTGAAATGCTGAAAAACAAATTGAGCCTTTGTTGCCCGTCGTGTTGCTCCCGGCTCTTACATGGTTTTGGAATGCAAAAATGGTTCCAAAGCGTGCTGAAATTATTGATAAAATGAGAATGGGAAATATACAATATGATTTAAAGGTACACGATCTTCAGTCGCACCCCCTCACTTCGCTATTATCAGATTGACAACATTGCCCAGGCTACGCCAACCAGCGTCTCCATGTTTCAGCTGGCAGTCTTTTGTGATCATATGACTCGTGGAGGCGTGAGGTAGGAACTTGTGAGGACGAGAGGTCGGCCGCGACCTCCTTCGAAGTTGTTAACTCACCATTTGAAGCCCAATTTATTGTCTCTTTTCTAATATACTTTAAAGTTTTGGTAATAAACAGGATCAACCACCTGATATAATTGTATAATCACTAAAGTTTAGAAAAATTAATAATTTATAGCTAAGCCCTTTCCAAATGGTAGCCTTGATTTTTCAAACATTCAAAGACCCTTAAAAAATCCAAATTGTGCTTCTGTGAGGGTTTATGACCAAATTAAAAGACGATACACGATAAAAATACAATATGAAAATTTTGTTGTTAAAAAAACTTTTTTTCCTTAAAAATTCCCATCTTGCGACGTATGGCGAACTTTAGACAATTATATTGCCTTGCTTAAAAAAAAAATTTTGTCCAAGTCTTAGATAGCCATTTTTTGCATATTGACATTAAATCTTAAAATTTTTTTTTTAGCGTGTTAGAATCGATTTGCATGTTTTAAAAAAACAATCATAAAATTCAGACGATTTTCTAAAAGTCATTCATACATTATTTTTTTTCCTTAAGAGTACCCATCTTGCACTGAATGACGAACTTTAGGACAATTATCTTACCTCTATTAAGAACAAATTTCATCCAATTCTAAGATAGCCATTTTTTGCAAATTGACTTTAAATTTTATAATATTTTTTTTTAGCGTGTAAGAATCGATTTTACAATTTTACATTTTTTTCATAAAGTTTAAACGATTTTCGAAAAGCCACTCATACATCACTTTTTTGTAAGTCTTGTCCTTTTTGAGTTATGTTGATTTTAAAATTACGATCAAAAAACTTAAGCCCTTTTCAAATGGCAGTCTAGATAAATTTTGAAAAAACTAAGTATGCAAAGTTGTTTGAAATGACTTAGTCTACACACCCACAATGTTTTATTGGATTCTGAGAGGGTGCTGCCAAACACTGGATGAGTTGGCGTGAAATTCGTCTAATTTCAATTTGGGAAAGGATATCATCCGTTTTCATATCTCTATAAATAGCCATACTCGTTTTCAATCTTGTGGGTGTTTGCAAGAATTTTGCATGCGGGTGATTTTGGATACCATTTTGCATTATAAAAAAAACGAAAGGATGAGTTATGTCAGTGACATAACTGCAAAATTGACGTAGGACTGCTTGTTGATGTGAAGAAATTGATGTCATCGAATTGATAAATTTCTACTATATTTTATTCAGTCTAAAGAACCATGAAACCCTATGCTATTGGTGTGTGAGGCTCCGGTTCTTCTCTCGCTATTGGTTCTCCACGAAAATTTATAGTTCGGCTCGAATTAACTGTTAATGATTTTTAGTTTGTTGAATGTCCTTTGTGTTTGTGTGAATGCTAGTGTTAAACGGGTCCAACTGGTTTATCACAAAAGTTCAACTCAGTGCACGGAGTGGTTATTGGTCCCAACAAAAAAAACGGGTCCTGTGTTTACGGACGGAACATGGTTAACGATTAAAATGTTCTTATCAGTCTTCTTGAGCTGCAGGATGGCCTGAGTGTTTGGCAGCACGTAATATAACGATAAAAATAGGCATTTACACCATCTTCAACTCGTGATTGTACAGACTGAGCAATGAACATACACCCAAAAGTTGAGAAGGTGGCAAACAAAAATGAAATTGCAGTTTTTGCTATCATATCTTGCAAAATCCGCATGATTCAACATGCAAAAAGGCAATTTTGCCCATTTTGATCCACAAAGCGTTTTTTGGTACAAATGAAGCTGTGCACGTGTGTGCAAGCGACTCGCTGGCACAAATAGCTCGAAACAAATTTATCGCTGTAGTGTCCGTATTCAATCATCATCAACATATCAATATAATATAGATGAGTCGATAGCACAAAATGGTGCAACGTTATTGGCCACTGTTGTAATGCCGCCGTCAAGTGTTCTATTTTTATTCTCACTGATCATCGAAAACGCGTTTTATGAAATAATCAAAGCCATGCAAGTGTGTGATAGCGACAGGTTGCACACAGCTTGGTGTTAAATATATTAATTGCTTCAATGCTGTACCCTGAATTCCTCGCCAAGCGAACCACAAGAAAGGTTTCTATTACATTGCACTTAGTTTGTCAAAGTGGCTGAATGGTTGCCCTCTAGAGCCGCCACGTTGACAGTCTCGGTTTAAATCTCGGTCTCAAATTATGATATTTTATTTTTGTGAGTCATCTGACTTTCGGGCTCCCATCTCTTACTCAACCACTGCGCACACAACATCACGCACATATTTAATTTTTCAAAGCGAATTGCTGTGTTGCTTTTCTGCCCACAACCAATGTTGAATTTTTCCTCCAACATACGATCCACAGCACGAAATGGAACAAAATTATGCGAAATTGTATTACAATCTTACTTTTTTATGTTGGGTGTAGAGTTAATTACGAACAACTTAACCTAACGCCCAGTGGACCAGTTTGGACATTTTCGTTTTGCAAAAAATTCTACAGGCTGGAGCGTGAATCAAACCTCAACTTCATGGCAACCGCTTGAACGACGGGCGACGCCGCTAACCACTTGACCACGAAGATGATGTGGATGATTGATTTGGCCATTTTTAAGCAACGCCATGTTGAGCCGGTGCGTGGTAACGAAAATTTCGATGAGCTCAAAAGAAATTTCAACCAAACAACTCTTTAGTTGGCAACTTGATTTGATCGTCCGGATTTTAGTTGTTTACGAAGGGAACATGGTTCGCGATTGAAATTTTCTTCTCAGTCTTCTTGACTGGCCGGACACTACCCTGTGAAATGGTCAAACCGGAGGAAAGTTTATTCAGCTCCTCGTCTCTGCGGATGGCCAGCAGCAGGTGACGTGAATAATTCTGGTCCTCTTATTGTCACACTCCTGCTGCTCGGTAGTAGAGTGTGCTGCTGCTTAGGGTTGATATAGGACTGTTCATAAACCACGTAGACTTATTTTTGATAATCTTAGATAAGTAGACTTTTATCCATACATTTTTTTGAAATTTTGTACGGAGCGTAGACTTTGGTCAGAAAGAAAAGTCTACGTGGTTTAGGAATAGCCCCTATGTATTACTGATAGCTGCTCGCCATGCCGGGTCAATTTTATATAATGGCATCGGGTACCATAACATGACAGGAAGTGGGTAAAGAATGTGCACACCAAAAAGTAGTCGTCGGAAATGCCCTAATGCAGTCTTCTCCGTGTACGCTTTGCTAATCCGATCACTACTACATGAATATTAATGTATGTGTGCTATGATGAAGACGTCGTTTGGCTACAGTAACCTTTATTCAGTAAAATGGCGTCGAATCAAGAACGCGTGCGCGAAGCAATTTTGCACAAAAGAGTGGAAAATCCAGATATGTCGCACGGCGATATTGCCAAGTCATTAACAATCGCAAAATCGACGGTTACTAAAATGCTAAAAAACTTTCAGCAGCGCTTAACTTTAAAGAGAAAGGTCGGTTCCGGAGGTAACCATGATTCTCGTTTCGTCGCGGAGAGGAAGAAAGTGATTAAAGAATTTAAGAAGAAACCGAATATCTCCGTTCGTGATGTGGCGAAAAAAGTGAAAATGTCTCCATCGTTCGTCCAGAAAGTGAAGAAAAGTGCAGGCTTGAAATCATTCAAAGTAGGTGTTGCTCCAAATCGTAACGACAGCCAGAACAAGAGCGCAAAATCTCGATCGAGAAAAGTATATGACACTATGCTGAAGGAATACGACTGCATAATATTGGACGACGAAACATATTGCAAAGCTGACTTTAAGCAGATACCGGGACTACAGTTTTATACCTCGTTGCAAAGAGGAAATGTTGCTGATCGTTTTAAGCAAAAAAAATTGTCGAAGTTCCCAAAAAAATACCTCGTATGGCAGGCAATATGTGGATGCGGTCTCAGAAGCGACATCTTCATCACGACTGGCACTCTAAATGGACAAATTTACGTAAAAGAGTGTCTGAATAAACGACTGTTGCCGTTCATTCGGGAACACAACGGTTCGGTGCTGTTCTGGCCTGACCTGGCATC
This sequence comes from Aedes koreicus, assembly GCA_024533555.2. NCBI lineage: Eukaryota > Metazoa > Arthropoda > Insecta > Diptera > Culicidae > Aedes > Aedes koreicus. The sequence continues at coordinate 27,549 of JAHHFK020001074.1, forward strand.
TTGCCACTATGGAAAACTGGCTAAGGATTGGTACATTGCTAATGGTGTAAATATTGTCCCAAATTATTGCAATCCGCCAAATTCGCCAGAACTCCGTCCGATCGAAAAGTATTGGGCTCTGGACAAGAGGAATCTTCGAAAAACGAATAGCGCAGCAATTGATGAGAAAAGCTTCAGGCGTAACTGGCAGAAAGCTGCAAAATTGGTGACGGATGACACTGTGCAAAAACTGATGGAAGGTGTCAAACGAAAGGTGCGGGCATTTGGATATAACAGGTCAAATTGACTTAACTGTATATGTTTTATATTTGTATTTTTATGAAGTCTTAAATAAATGATTTACTTTTGATTTTCTCATATTTTCCATTAATACCATTAATCCATTAATCCATTAATCCATTAATACCACTAATTTCCCGTTAACTACTTTTTGGTGTGCACATTCTTTGCGAAAAGAGAATAAAAAGGAAATGAATGAAAATGAAAGGGTTTATGAAAAATTCTGTCTCTGTAAACACTAATGGTAAGCGTCAACAAATTCAAAAACGGTTATTACTTTCATCACTTAGAGAAACTTTCACTCGATTTAAAGAAGTCAGTGAACATAAAATTGGATTTAGTACTTTTGCAGCATTACGACCAAAACATTGTAAATTGTTAAATGCTTCAGGTTCTCACAACGTTTGTGTTTGCGCAATTCACGAAAATATTGATTTAATGCTTCACAGTTTAAAAAAATATTCATTCAACACTGATTGTAATCAACATTTTGAGAAGTTATTGTGTAATTCATCATCAAGATCAAAATATTGTTACCTCCGTGAATGCGAAAATTGTCCCACGCTGTCAGAATTTGAGATAAGATTTTTAAAAGAACTTGAGAAACATAACTTGTCTGAGATATCGTTCTAAAAATGGATTACAACTGATAGATGTAATTTAGAAACGCTATTAAAACCTGTCGATGAATTTGTTGAATATTTTAGCGAGAAATTAGAAAAACTATTAACTCATGATTATATAAAAACAAAGCAATCTAAATTTTTAATAGATACAAAGTCTTCATTAAAAGAAGGAGAAGTAGTTATTATTTGCGATTTTGCAGAGAATTATTCATTTGTACTTCAGGATGCTGTTCAAAGTCATCATTGGAACAATGATCAGGCTACAATTCATCGGTTTGTTATGTAATATATGGAGTCGGGAATGCTTAAAAATCTAAGTTTTGTTGTAATATCAGAAGTTCTAAGACATGATACAATTGCGGTACAAGTATTTATTTCTTAATTACTAACGTATTTAAATCAACTAATGAATATAAAAAAGGCCATTTTTATGTCTGATGGGGTTGCTTCCCAATACAAAAATAGAAAATTTTTTGCAAGCCTCTGCAAGTTTAAAGAGAAATACAACATTGATTCTGAGTGGCATTTTTTCGCAACTTCACATGGTAAGGGACCATGTGATGCAATTGGCGGCACATTAAAGCGAATGGCAACAAGAGCAAGCTTGGCCAAACAACATGAACATCCAATAACAAGTGCGGAAACTTTGTATGATTGGGCTATTTAGGAAAATTCAAAAAAATTTCAAAAAAATATTCTTTTGTTTTTTTCTAAAAAAAAAAAAAAGAAAGGGAGCTGCGGAGTGGGGTGGTTTGAGTTATCAGAAAACAAAAATGAGTCCTGGAACACAGAAAAATAACCTTCATTCCAGTTGCAGATAACAAAATCGCTGCGAAAATATTTTCAACTGACGAAATACTGAATTTTCATAATATTTATAGGAATGTTAGGAAATAGTGTTTGTAAAAATGTAAATACATTTTTTTTTAAATAGTAGAAAAAATAAATAAATCATGTAGAAGGAGATGTCTCGCTCATCGCCATGAGGCACCAAGAGTGGACAGCAATGTTTTTTTGCTAGAATGAAAGATATGAAGAGAAAGTTGAAAGTTCCGTCAGTGTACGGTAGGCTAGAAGAACAGAGGTATTGAAAATTGAGTGAAAGGGCATGGTACAGCAGTATTCGAACCACAGGCGTTTAACATCCCACTATGGGGTAGCTCGAGGAGCAGATCACCCTGCCACCTCGTCGAGGTGGCAGGGTGATCTGCTCCTCGAGCTACCCCATAGTGGGATGTTAGGCAAATGAAGCGCCTGTGGTTCGAATACTACTTTACCATGCCCTTTCACTCAATTTTCAATACCTCTGTTCTATTTCTAGCCTACCGTACACTGACGGAACTTTCAACTTTCTCTTCATATCTTTCATTCTAGCAAAAAAACATTGCTGTCCACTCTTGGTGCCTCATGGCGATGAGCGAGACATCTCCTTCTACATCATAATCGTTACTCCACGCACGGAGAACACAAACATAACAATTAATGTAAATAAATCATGTATGAACAAAAAAATTTTTTTTTGGGAATTTAAATTTTGTTTTTTTTGTTAATTAAAAAAAATTTTAATTTTTCTGGGTGAAAAAAAATATTTTTTATAATTTTTTTTTAAAATTTAAAAAAAAAATTTTGAAGATGGACAATCACGACTAACTTTTGAAAAAGGGATATTTTCATGGAAAAAGCCATTTTTTCGACATTACTTTCAAATTATCTCAAAAACGGGTTCATATAGAATGTTGCTCACCAAGAGCATTTTTGTTTAAAATCACTAGAAAAATCGTATTATATTATTCAAATATGGTTATTCATGCAAAAACAACAAATTAGAAAAAAATTGAATTTTTCTTACTTCTAGGAACTGTTTTATCTTAAGCTGCTCCATCTTAAAACAACTTCTATTCTTTTTATTATGGCTCAAAGCCTTTTTGAAATTTTTTTTTATAAAAATCGTACAGTTGGACAGATTTGCTAATTAATTTTTAAGTTTAATTTTTGATTTTTTTTAAGAAAAAAATTTTTTTACAGTGTACATATTTTTTTCATATAGTTAAATTAATTAACTACAACTTCTTCTCAGACGCAATTTTATTACAACCAACGGTTTTCGAGTTATGATTTTTTGAAAAATACGCATGACAAAACACATACGCCCTTTTGAAAAAAATGTCTTGAGTCAAAAAATTCCCTTAGCCCGCGGAAAATCCATCATCACCAATTCCGAAGACATGTGCAAAGTTTCATCCAAATCGGAGAGGGTCGTGCAAGATTTTGACTTTTTCCGGCTGATTTCATCTGGAAACGCTCTATACAGAGCTTCTACGTGGTTTCCATTATCCTTTGCATTCAATGAATAATCTATGAATTCAAATAGATTTGTCGACGCCGAACACGCCCCTTAAAGAAGCCATGGGTAATTCTATTTTTGATTTGGAGGAATAATTTTTCATTGATAATTGCTTCAAAAAGTTTTGGAATGCAAGGGATAATGGCCCTACCAAGATAATTACGTATGTCAGATTTACGGCCAGATTTAAATGTAGGCACTAAGAATGAGCTTTTCCATATGTAAGGAAAGTTTCCAGATTCCAATGACATAATGAACAGCCAAAATAAAGGAGCAGTTAGCTCTGTTGCGAGATTTTTTATAAATATTGGAGGAATTCCATCAGGTCCAGGTCCTTTTGAGCCATCTACAGTCCTTGGTCCCGGATCCTCCCTTAGCTCAGTCGGTAAAGGCGCAGCTACAAAGCAACACCATGCTGGAGGTGGCTGGGTTCGATTCCCGGTCTGGTCTAGGAATTTTTCGTTAAGAAAAATTTCTCGACTCCCTGGGTATAGCGTATGATTGTATGTACTTGCCACACAATCATACTAATGCAAAAATGGTACTTGACATCGAAAGCTCTCAATTAATAACTGGGGAAGTGCATTTAGAACACTAAGTTGAGAGCAAGCAATAAGCTTGAAATGCTAAAGAAGAATAAGAAGAAGAAAGTCCTTAAAGCCAGCAAAATGTCTTGAATCTCCAATATCCCTTGAAAATTCTGGGTGAAATGCAAAATAATCGCAGCCACGATCATTTTCTGAAAATGTCGTATAAATTTCTTGAAAAAAGGTTGCAAAGAGATCACAATTTTTTTCCGAGCTATCCCCGACATTTTCGTCAAGTTGCATTATTGAAGGAAGGTTGTCTGATTTTAATTTAATTTTTACGTAATTAAAGCAGTTCTTTGGACAAGACTTAATTTCAGATTCATTATATTCTGCAAATGCATTACTGATAGCTAAATAAAGTTGATCGCATATGTCGAAATAGTTTGCTAAATCTTCCCTGCTGTTATATTTTTTGTATATTTTATGAGCTTTTTGTTTTTAGTTTTTAAGATTTGTTATGTGTCTGTTGTACCAGACTGTTTCTGAGACGTCGTTTTTTCTTTACAGGTATCTCTTCGGAAATAATTTCCAATAAAATTCTGTAAAAGATATCTACAGCAGTTTCGATATTTCCTTCATTCCAAAGAATTGTTTGCCAGCTGACACTGTTTAACCTAAGTTTAATAGTTTCGTAGTTGGCGGATCTGTATTCAAAGACTTTCTCGTATTCACAGTCGTTAGGTCTTTGATGTTCATGCATGAACAGAGAATATTCGATTGCTGTGTGAAACGCTTCATTTTTCCACAAGGGAGTCAATGATTCGGTCACACAGAAATCTTCATAAATATTTGTTAACAAAAAGTCCAAAAAGCGGTTTTGTTGATTTTTTATGTTATTGATTTGATTAAGACCCAAAGTGGCAATTTTTTTTCAAAAATGAACTGTAATGTTTCATTATCGCCAACGACTGGGAGTAGGATGCATTCATTTTCACAGTCTGGAATAAAGTCGGCATGGCGTTTATTGAAGTCGCCTTAGATGTGAACTTTAACCTCTGGAGGAAGTTCCGAAGTAGCAATGCGATCACATGGGTTGCGAAGCTATATTTGCGGAGTAGCAATTTTTCGAGTTACACCACTCTTGCCCAGTTAAATAGTAGCTGGCTTAATTGGTTTCACGTTTCGCAATTTCTGAGTTAAATTTCTAGTTCCAGAGGGCGTTGGAAGACGAAAAGTCCAAAGCTGTGCATCGATTTTTAAGCAGTGAAATGTCGGAAATGTTCTCAAACTTTTGTTGCGAAATATCGGGTGGAAAGTCATTGCAAGTTAAGTTTAAATTTTTTCGGTAATAAAATTTAAAGAAGCCGGCGTCGGTGGTGTAGTGGTAAGCGTGACTGCTACTTGGCACCCCAGTAGGGTCTGGGTTCAATCCCAGTCGACGTCGGTGGTTTTTCTGAGGCGAAAAAATCTTGTCACGTCTTCCTTCGGAAGGGAAGTAAAGCCGTTGGTCCCGGTTCATATTCATGAGTCGTTAGGTAGGGTCCAGGTGGTGGAGTCGTCTTCCTGGCGTCGGTGATTGTCACCATGTGAGGAAATAGGCCGACGTAAAATAAAGATTAAAAAAAAAAAAAAAAAATTTAAAGAGGTTGAAAATTTGAAAACATAAAATATTGACAATGCTTCTTATTATCAGATTTACATGAAACGGTAGTTTGGATGTGGAATTCGGAAGTCTTATGATTTTGCAAGAATTTTAGTTTAATCGACTAGTTTGGCAACATTTGAACAAAGGCTTCTTCATCAGAATCACTTAGCAGACCAAAGAGCAATTTTGAATGCCTTGTGAGCTATTCGATCGAGGTTGAAGACGTTCTGCACTGTTTCAAGTCCACCAAGGTGTTCCTATAGTTTTGACTGATCGCAAAAGGCAAACATCTTCGGAAGCTTCCATTCTGCAACACTTTGTAAGTAATATCAACGGCATCATCCAAATCATTAGGAGTTTCTATGGTAAGATATATCCATTAAATTTGATTGCTTGTATAGTTATCCAGATCATGGCTTGAATATGTGAATAAAGACTCTATCGCCATAGCTATTAGAGCTCAATCAGTGAGGGTTTGGCAGAAATAAAGTACAAACAGGGTCGATGCAACCTTACAAACCAGATGAAACGACCACCAGCTCATAGGAACGTGTCGCTAAAGCATATCGAATCGCAGGCGCTGACAGAAACGTGAACCTTCTTCCGCAAGTTCAGGTGAAAATGGGAACCCCTTTAAGGTGTTGCGAATCCCTCTTTCACGCACACCTGTATTCGATTTCATGCAAATTAGGAGGAGGTGTGTTATTCTTCTTCCGGTAGCGAAGAAAAATACGACGCCGTTAATGGTGAAATCAACGGAATTGTGAACAGGACGTGATTAATCATCCAACGGTTTGCCTGCCCGAGCATTAAGTTGTGAGGTTTCAAGTGTTTCGAAATAACCATCGCAAATTGGCATGTTGTGCACATGTTATGAATAAAGTCGCTCTTCTTTTATCAAAACGCGCGTAAATATTCCAATCTTCTCCACCCACGTGTTATCACTTGAGCGAACGAGCCTCACTCAATCTGAATGCCGTCGGCTCGAGCACGAGTGGGTATTTTGCATGGAGAGCGCAGAATTGTTTATGTAAACCTCGTCCGGGGTGGGGGAGGAGGGGGAGGAGTATCTCGGTGAAGCATTCAGACAGAAAACACAAGCGCAAACAAAGGTTCAGCCGGCAGCAGCGATGGGCGTCTTAGAGTAATACATCATCTCATCACTCGCAGTGTTACTGAATGGCTGTTGTTTGTGATATGCTCCTATTTGAAATTCGTTTACTGTCAGAAGCGAGGCTCTAAAACGGGAGATCAAGGCAATGTGTAGGCTTATCTGCTGTGTTTGGTTGTAAGGTCGCTATCAGCTGTCTTATTGAAATTCAATTTCGCCCTGTGTTTGTACACGGCAATCAGAGAGCGATTAATTAGCATGAAGAACGAGCGAGCCTTGGAATTGGGTTGGGGTCTTCCCTGCATCCCATACTCGAGCAAAGATGGATTGAAAAGTAATTGAGCTGTTATCGATTTTGGTTCCCGTGCCTAGCGGAAGCCATCAACCGCGCGCTAGCTCGATTTGGGTCAAAGCGATTGGAGTGATGGCAACAATTTTTCAAGGAATAATGTGATCACAATCTAATTTCTCATCGATCCCGTTAAGGCCGTTGTTCACACCTTTAGCCTACTGAAGGGAAAATTACATCACAACGAACGGTTGGAGCCGCAGAACCGCGTTTTCTCATCAGACTGGCGGTGGATGATGATGGTGATGATGCTGATGATGCTGAGGCTGATTCTCACTTGAAGAGAGATGGATGACCCTTGCACCCACTTCTTCGCACTTCGCTTGGCTCCTGGAAAGAACAATCACGGCAGGTTAAGAGCAGCCGTTTCATTACATCACCGTGTGCTGTGTTGCAGGCGAAGATATAGTCGTGTGTTGCTCATTCTCTGATAATATACAGGCATACGTCGATAGTCTGCTCTCCAAACTGACGTAGATATTGAAATTTTCGACCCCCTGTACATAAACAATTTCGGATTAGGTCCTCGTCATTGAAAGCTCCCCTAATCAATCCATTGCGCTCGTTTCGAAGAGGAAGAGTTCATCTATCCCATAGAATTGGAGGCTTACATGAGTAGGTTTTGTGCCACAAAAATTAACGGAAGAAGCCATTGCTTACAGTCGTCAGTTAGGCCCTAATAAAAAAAGTTTGTCGATTTGATTGCATTGATCTAAGTCTGTATTTTTTTTTTTTTTTTTTATTTTTAAGGGTTCTCCCCTCGCCCACCACCCCCTACTCAAAAAAAAATGGTCTACAGGGTGCGGCAGAAAATAATGCGAAAATGTTCAAACTTGAGTATTAGGTTAATTCGTGTAGCTAGTGACTGATTTCTGTCGAAAGTGTATTTGTTTATGTTTACTTTCAAGTGCTGCATCCAGACATTCTATTTGTTTTATTGCAAATTCGTCAAAATGTTCGCGAAAGAAGTGATCACCAGTTTGTTGCTCGCCCAGAAGAAGCCGAAAGAGATTGCCAAGGTGGTAGGGTGCTATTTGGCAATAGCTTACCGCATAAAAAAGTCCCTGCAGGATGGTCCTAAGCAGCGGAAGCCGGGAAGCGGACGTCCGCGCTTTGCACGCACCCCGAACGTGATCAAATCGGTCCGTGCAAAAATTGTTCGCAACCCGGTGCGTTCCATAAGAAAACTAGCAAAGGAAGCCAATATTTCGGAGAAATCAATGCGGAGAATCATCAAAGAAGACCTGCATGCATCTTCCAGAGCCAGAGTGAAACGCCATTTGATTACGGACCGGGTCAAGGAAATACGAGTGACTCGTTCCAAGAGATTGGTTTCCTTGTTGAAGAAGGAAAAAATGATAATCCTGTTCTCCGACGAAAAGCTTTTCAGCATCGATGCTGTGGCCAACAGCCGCACGGACCGGTTCATATCACCGCAGAAAATGGAGAACGTTCCGGAAAAAGGGAAATTCAAATTTCAAACCAAACATCCGGCTGGTGCCATGATATTTGGCTTGGTGGCGTCCAACGGTTTGAAAATGCCACCTGTTTTCATTGATGCTGGAGTTAAAATCAATATCGGTATTTTAAAGGACCAAGTGCTTCCCTGGGTGAGGGCCAACTTCTGCGAGGATCAAAACGTTGTCCTACAGCAGGATGGAGCGCCGTGTCACACGTCCAAACGAACCCAACAATGGTTGAACGATAACATGAAGTTTTGGCCGAAGGATTTGTGGCCCCCTAGCAGTCCAGATCTTAATCCGTTGGATTATTCGATTTGGGCATATTTTGAAACACGAGCCTGCAAAACATCACACCCTAGTGTGAAAACCCTGAAGTCAACCAAAACACGCACATGGCAGTCAATGTCGGAGGACTACGTCCGAAAGGCATGCTTCCAGCGTCGGTTCGAGGATGTTATTAATAAAAATGGAGGACATATCGAATAAATTTGTTTAAAAGGACTTTATAAAGATAATTGCAGTCGAAAATGTTGATATTATTGCTTGAATTAATAGAATTAATAGAAAACAATTCGCATTATTTTCTGCCGCACCCTGTATCAATATAGCATTCTATGTTATCAAATAGACTTCACCCCATTCACATTCGCATTTTTGCAAAACATCAATATTTTGATATTCCATGCAGTTCGGATTCGAAGTTTCGACTATCTGAATTTGTTTGTACAATATCAGCAATCTTTTAGATCCAGTGACGAATTTACTAACAACTCTCACTCTATATCTCATTTCTCGTGACATCTAAATCATACAAAATCACACATAATAATCTGGGTGAATTTGGAGTCCAAGAATTTTGACTGTTGATGTTTTGGAAAGGCTTTCGACAACTTTGATAATTTTGACGATTTTGATGAAGTAGGTGATAGTTCTGATGATTTTGATAATTTTAAGGCTTTGAAGACTTTTGATAGTTTTTAAGGTTAAGAGAATTTTGTGAGATTTGAAAACTGCAAATTTTGACACATTTCAAGCTAAACAATTCATTAGGTTCTTGGTAATTTGGTCAAGTTTGTCTATTAAACGATTTGCTGATCCTTAATTACACTTTATATTACCGTACTGTGTGTTGAAAATACTTAAATATGTTTTAACATAGCCGTACGAACGCAAAGAGAAAGTCGACGAAGAGAGTCTCTAATGCATTGTTCAGCTTGACTTGAAACAAATGAAAATTTTAGGAATTCGACAATTTTAAAGGTTTTAAAAATCTTTAAAAATTAAATTAAAATTAAAATTAAACAAAATAAATTCAGTATTTGGGAATCTTAGAATTGTTAAGAATGAGACAGTTCAAAATTGCGTAAATTTTAAAAATACATCTAATTCTACAAAAATTCAAATTTTTGAAAAATATTCTAAATAACAATAAGGCAGTAAGATTTTACATTTCCAGAATTTTTGTTTAAGTTTTCAAAATTTTGAATAGAATACAAAAAAACTGCAATTCATTTTGGAATCTTAAGACTTTGAAAACAAAAGCAAGAAAATTGAGTGTAACTTGTTTTCCAATTTTTCGACTACAGAATTAATAAATTTTTAGTTTTGTTTTAGATCTCTTCTTAAAATTTTGAGTACCCATGTAATCCTAAAAAGAATTCAAATCAATTAAATATTTAGAATTCTGCGAGTTAAATGAACCCTTCTTAATGTTCATGAATTCTTCTGGACTTTATATCAAATGTCCGGAGAATTTTGACAGTCTTTATAGAGAACTCAAAAATAAATTCGACAGAAATTTGACGATAAAAGATTTAAACAAACTTTTGAGAAAATTTTGCAATTATTTTCAGAGCATTTTGGAATAATTTATGGAAAATTGCTGAAAAATTATAGAGAATTTTGAAGTTTTCCTGAGATTTTTGCGAGAATTTTTAACGAATTATGCTAGAATCTTTGAGGGAATTTCGAGTGTATTTCAAGAGGCATTATAGAAAACTCTGAGAGCTGTTAAAAGGATTATATCGTTCACTCAAAATGATAAAAGATCGCTTTCAAAGATGTCTTAAAAGTTTCGAAAAAGTTTAAATTTTGGGAGGATTTCAAGAGATTGATGCGAGAAATTTTAAGATTTTTCGAGAGAATCTTGAGCAAATTTTAAGAGAATTTTTAGAGAATTTAAAGAGAGATTTGAGAGCATTATCATAAACTAAGGAAAGAATTTCGAAAAAAGAAAAAAAAAATTAAAATATAATTTAAAAAAAATATTTTTCAACAATTTTCCGATTAAGGTAGCTTTGAGCAATTTTGAATGAATTTATGAGAGATTTGATTAGTTTTGAGTGAAAGTTCAAGAAAATTATTCAAAAAAAAATTAAGAGAAATTTGAGTGAACTTCGAGATAATTACCAACATTGAAAAATTCTCTCAAAATTTTCTTAAAATTCATTCCAAAAAATTCTCTAAAAATACTATAAAAGTTCACTCGAAATTTCTATCAAATTTCTCTCGAAATTCTCTGAAATTATCACAAAACTCTTTCAAAAACTTTTAAAATTATCACAAAAATCTCTTGAAATTCAGAGAAGTTCTTTGAAGAAGTTCAGGGAAGTTCTCCAGAGAACTTCAGAGGTGCTCTTCAGAAGACTTTGGGGAAGTTCTTAAGAAAACTTCGGTGAAGTTCTGCAGATAATTTCAGGGAAGTTCCACAGAGAACTTCGGTTAAGTTCTGTAGAGAATTTCTGGAAAGTTCTTCAAAGAATTTCAGGGAAGTTCTTCAGAGAATTTCAGATAACTTTTCAGAGAAGTTCGGGAAAATGTTTCAGGGAATTTTGGAGAAGTTCTTCAGAGGTATTTCAGGAAAGTTATTTAGAAAACTACAGGGAAGTTCTACAGAGAAAATGCAGGGAAGGTCTTCACATATATTCAGGGAAGTTCTTTATAGAAGTTCAGAGAAAGTTCTTCAGAGAACTTCGGAAATGTTCTTCAGATAAATTCGGAGATGTTCTTCAGAGAACTTTGGTGAACTTCTTCAGAGAACTTTGGTTAAGTTCTGCAGTGAACTTCGGGGAAGTTCTGCAGTGAACTTCGGGGAAGTTCTTCAGAGAACTTCAGATAATTCTTCAGAGAAGTTCAGGAAAATTCTTCAGGGAATTTCAGGAAAGTTATTTCCGGGAAGTTCTTCAGAGGAACTTTAGGAAAGTTCTTCATTAAAATTCAGGGAAGTACTTCAGAAGTTCAGGGAAGTATTTCAGAGAAGTTAATGCAAGTTCTTTAGTAACAATCGGGGGAGCTTCAAGAATTGAGAAGTGGGAAGTGGAAAGAATGGAATATTAAATATAAGTAGAGAGAAAAAAATAAATTATTTAAATGATAAAAAAAATATTTTTCAACAATTTTCCGATTTAAGTTACTTTGACTAATTTTGAATGAATTTATGAGAAATTTGATTAGTTTTGAGTTAATTTTCAAAAAAATTATTAAAAAAATTAAGAGAATTTTGAGTGAACATCGAGATTATTTCCAATTTTGGAAAATTCTCTCAAAATTTTCTTAAAATGGAATGTTATAAAAAAATTCTCAAAATACTAAAACATTGCACTCGAAATTTCTATCAAAATTCACTCAGTAGTCTTTCAAAATTCTCCATAAATTCTCTTGAAATTCTCTGAAATAATCACAAAATTCTTTTTACATACAAAAACTTTTAAAATTCCCACAAAAATCTCTTGAAATTATCTCAAAGTTTCTCAAAACTCTTGAAATTATCTTAATTATCTTGAAGTTTCTCAAAACTTATCGAGAGAACTTTGAGAGCATATTTATGAAATTTTGAGAAACTTTTAATTATGAGCGAATTTTGAAATATTTTTGCAAGAATTTTTGATGAATTTTTGAAGAAAATTTGGCGTATTTTAAGAGTATTTTGAGTCAATTTTGAGCATTGAGCATTGAAAGAGAATTATGAGATAATTTAAAAAGAATGTTCAGACATTTTTCAAGAAATTTGAGAAAACTTTGAGAGAATTTCGAGAGAATTTTAAGTGAATTTTCAGATATAAAAGAAATATTTTTGAGAAAACCAATGTAAATGTTGAATTTTAAAAAAGTTGAAAGAATTTTGAGAGAACTTACAGAGTGTTTTCGAAGAAGTTGAAGACAATCAATAATTCAATAATTGGTTTTGTTTTAGTTTTTTAGAAATTCAATAAATGTTTTTGAAAGAAAAATATCAACAACAAAATAGTTTTAAGAATATTTTCAGAAAAATGTTAAGCAATTTTTGAAATTTAAGAGAATTTTGTGTATATCCAATTTAATTTAACAATTATAAGAATAAATTTAAAAGTTTGCTTCATAAGTGAAGGTAGGCAGAGCTTGAAATAAAAGGTCTTGTTTATTTGAAGAACAGTTCGAGATTGATCGTGTGGGAAAAATAACACTGTTAATAACTAGGAAAACATCTGGGGATTGCCCACTGTTTTGACACACGGGGGTGCGGGGGGGCGTTGCGTCCTCCCCCCCTTTTGTTGTTTTGTCAAGGGGGACGTCGAAGATGGCGGAAAAGAAAAATATAAACCGCCGGGGTGAAAAGAGCCGCAAGTTGTGCCTGGGGGCCCGCCGGCTCTATTTGCGGTCGCCCCGCGCCGGGTGCCAAATTTTCTTTCTCTTTTTTTGAAAATGTCGTTGTATAGCGTGTGTGTTATTTGTGTGGGAATTAAAAAGGGTTGGCTTAAATTTTTTTTTGGGTCACTCTAGAAACAACATAATTTTTTTCTTTTTAAAAATTTTAAATTAAAAAAACACACAATCTCTTTAGCTAGAACTTTGCTGAACATCATCTTTCAAACAACAGAGGAGAAATTTTACGCATCTGTAAAAAATCACTAATTTTTTCTGTGTAAAAGAGATTGAACTTCAAATTTAAATACGTGCACAATTTTATTAAACATGCATGCCAAAAGATTATCAATCACTTAAATAATTGACAACTATTTCCTTTGATTCTTGAGTAATAAAGAGTCTCTGGCAAAATTGTAGGAGGAAATATTTCAATAAATAAATAGCAAAAAAATGAAAGGACATGGAAAAAAAACAGTAGTTATTATGAAACGTTCAAAATGTTCATTGTCAGGTTATAGACCCAGTTGATTAAACTTTGATATTTTCGATTGATTTTCATGCACATAATCGATGCATTTAAAAAGATTTAAAAGAGACGAAAATAAAATTATGGGATTTAAAAATAACATCAAAACACCTCATGTAATTTTCTTTTGAATAGACTTTGGCATTTTTGGTTTCAAATCAACTTCATAGATTAAAAATAAATCCCAATTTGCCACCTTTTCATGCAATGGTCAGAATACAGTTTTTATAATTTTGACTATTTATACCAAAAAAAGTGATTTTTTTTAAACTGCCATATGATTACTTTAAGCAAAAAACAAAAAATTTGATTCGAATTAGGTCGATTGGTTATTCCGTTCTGGAGTTATCGCCGAAAACAAACCACGTAAAAAAAACGTGTAAAAAAATACCTTAGTGTACTTTGAATCCCGGATAATTCGAAACGATGAGCAACTATCAGAGATCAACAGAATATTTACCAGTCGGTTGAAAACAAAAGCACTTTTGGAATAACAAATCTCGAGTACTTTTTCAAATAGACGTATTTGATTTTGAAAACAAAGAGGGAAATAAGATTCAAACGTTAAATTCTTGAAATCCTTAGCACTTTTTATGCAAACTAGGACGACCAACACAAGGAATAACATTTCCCTAACATGATGGTAATGCTACTTTCCGTGAAGGTGCTGAGAGTTTTGTGAAATTTACGTTTGAATCTTACTTCCCCTCATTGTTTACAAAATCAGATACGTCTGTTTGAAAAAGTACTCGAGAAATGTTTGAATTTATGCTCCTGCGTAACCCTCTTGTTTTGGGTTGGTACTCCACTTGCAATATATTCATGCTGAATACCTTAAAAACACTTAAAAATGTGTGAATCAATGCATTAATGTTTAGAATCATTTGGTTGTGCGGTTTGTTAGTCCTAAAGACATTGGAATCCTAAATTCCGAAAAGCTTGAAATCACTGGTATTTAACGTAAGTCAGTCCTGAAAAGGTCGGAATGACTTGAAATTGAAGTGAATCGAATATCAACATGTTTAAATCACTTGAATGTGGGTGAATTAGCCTTAAACCACATAAAAACAAAGTGAGTTCGACCTGAATTGTAATCACATGAATTTGAAGGTAATCAACCCAGACAAGCTTGCAATCACTTAAATACCACACATGTAAGTACGCAGCGAGTCAACTTTAAATCACTTAAAAACTAACTTATTTAGTTCTCAAAAATTTGTAATCAACACTGAAATGCTTAAAACTACTTGAATATGGAGCATGTTAATCCTAAAAGATTGGAACCATTTGAACACAGAGTAAAATATACTTAGTCTTCAGGTATGAAAGTCCTCAAGTATCTGAAAACAGACACTTGAATTTAAAGTGAGTTGAGTTTGAGAAGTGTAGAATTATTCAGATATGAAGAATCAACAATGAAAAGCTTGAAAGCAATTTAAAAAGAAGTGATTTACCCATGGGAAGTATAGAGTTACATGAAAATGTAGTGAATCAATCTTGAATCTCTTGAATATTAAGTTATCTAGTCCCTAAAAATTTGGGATCAGCCGTGAAGTGCCTAAAATTACTTGAGTAAATGGTTGGAACCCTTTGAATATGAAGTGAATTAGTCCTAACATGACTGGACAAAAAAGACGAAGTGAATCTTACCTGTCAAAAGTGGGATCATATGAAAATGATGTGAGTCAGTCCTGAATCGCTAACATATAGAGTTAGTCTATCCTGAAAAACCCGAATTAATCCACCGAGGGTGAGACTGAACCACCTTCAAAAGCACAGCGGAACAAAATGAAGAAATGTCTTGTAGCGGGAATGAACATGCAAGAAACTCGACAACAAGTACTCTCTAAAGATGTTCCTTAAACTCCAAGCGCTGCAAAGCGTTCCAGAGATGGTGACCAAGGCAGTAGTGGAGAAAAATCGGTCGTAAAGAGGACGAAGATGAATCTTTGTCCGAAAGTGCGTGCTGGACTGGTGAATATTAATAATCAAGCCAAATCGATGAAGGCGACTGGCCGACGACCGATGGTTAAGATTGGAATAATATTAAAGAATTATCCTAAAGTCCAAATGACGACTCTGCAAGAGGCTCTTCTGCAAAAAAGGAGCAAAGGCACGAGGCAGTAAAACCGAAGTTTACACAGTGTAGTTACAAGTAGGGTTATTTGACTCTCGATTGCAAGGATCAAATTACAGCGAAATGGCTAAAAGGTGTAACTGGGTCTCTAACTCCTTGGGAGAATGCCGAACTTGTTGCTCTGGACGTAAAAACACATCCCTCGCCAGATAATTTCTTGCTTGTACCTTAAATTGTGTTTTGTTTTCTAGCGTAAGAGGGAGAGACGACGAGAGGAACAAGGGGAACCAACGATGAAACGGAGTCTGGCTGGAATTGGGAAAAAAGAAATACAGGGTGCGGCAGAATATAATGCGAAAATGTTCAAACTTATGTATTGGGTTAATTCGTGTAGCTAGTGACTAATTTCTGTCGAAAGTGTATTTGTTTATGTTTACTTTCAAGTGCTGCATCCAAACATTCTATTTGTTTTATTGCAAATTCGTCAAAATGTTCGCGAAAGAAGTGATCACCAGTTTGTTGCTCGCCCAGAAGAAGCCGAAAGAGATTGCCAAGGTGGTAGGGTGCCATTTGGCAACAGTTTACCGCATAGAAAAGTCCCTGCAAGCGGAGCCGGGAAGCGGACGTCCGCGCTTTGCACGCACGCCGAACGTGATCAAATCGGCCCGTGCAAAAATTGCTCGCAACCTGGTGCGTTCCATAAGAAAACTTGCAAAGGAAGCCAATATTTCGGAGAAATCCATGCGGAGAATCATCAAAGAAAACCTGCATGCATCTTCCAGAGCCAGAGTGAAACGCCTACGGACCGGGTCAAGGAACTACGAGTGATTCGTTCCAAGAGATTGCTTTCCTTGTTCTCTGACGAAAAGCTTTTCAGCATCGATGCTGTGGCCAACAGCCGCACGGACCGGTTCATATCACCGCAGAAAATGGAGAACGTTCCGGAAAAAGGGAAATTCAAATTTCAAACCAAACATCCGGCTGGTGTCATGATATTTGGCTTGATGGCGTCCAACGGTTTGAAAATGCCGCCTGTTATTATTGATACTGGAGTTAAAATCAATACCGAATTGTATATCGGTATTTTAAAGGACCAAGTGCTTCCCTGGGTGAGGGCCAACTTCTGCGAGGATCAAAACGTTGTCCTACAGCAGGATGGAGCGCCGTGTCACACGTCCAATCGAACCCAATAATGGTTGAACGATAACATGAAGTTTTGGCCGAAGGATTTGTGGCCCCGTAGCAGTCCAGATCTTAATCCGTTGGATTATTCGATTTGGGCATATGTTGAAGCACGAGCCTGCAAAACATCACACCCTAGTGTGAAAACCCTGACGTCAACCATAACACGCACATGGCAGTCAATGTCGGAGGACTACGTCCGAAAGGCATGCTCTGGCTTCCGGCGTCGGCTCGAGGATGTTATTAATAAAAATGGAGGACACATTGAATAAATTTGTTTGAAAGGACTTTATGAAAATAACTGCACTCGAACATGTTGATATTATTGCTTGAATGAGTTGAAAATGGGATTTGAAAAAAATAGAACAAATTTTCGCATTATTTTCTGCCGCACCCTGTATATGCCGATGGTAGCAATACCAGAGTCTGAATTTTCCAGGCGTCCGGGAAGACGCCCTCGTCCAGGCATCTCTGCACCATCACCCTGAACATTTTGGGAGCCAGCAAAAGAGCCGTCTTGATGGCCAGGTTCCATATACCGTCTGGTCCTGGAGCTTTGTTCACCTTGAGCGACTTTCCTATCACGATGAGTTCATTGCCCACGGGATTTTGGATGTTGGAAGTGTTAGCCGACCGCCCGTTCGCCACTTTTACAACGTTATGGTCTGAGATAATGGAACGCTGGTCATGGGACAAATCTATGACGGTGGGTGGCCAAAGACCTGAATCGCAGCTCGGAAAGAGTCCCTCAACGATCACCTGCAGTAGCTCTGGTGATTTCTCAGTAGGAACCTCCGCTCCCGTCGTTTTGTCCATTGCATCCTATAGACGTCACCCCATGGGTCCGTACTGGCTTTCAAACACAAGCCCACGAAGCAAGCTCATTTGCTGGCATTTGTCTCCCTCTTTAGCGCGGCCTTTGCGACGACTAGCGCCCCTCGACACTCCATTCGTTCGCCCTATGAAGCCCTTCAAGTGACATGGGAATCACTCGACGAGCGTTACTTGCAAAACTATGCCACGTTTTCTGGAAGCGATTATTGGGGCTATGAGGCCATACGAAATACTACGGTTGAATTAGTTATGATTTATTGCTAACACTTTTTCATGTGTTCTTTTTTCTTGCCAAGCTAAAATAAGAGTATGAACGAACATTAAGCTGTTCCAAAGTAATATGTCCTTCAATCTTGTTTTGTATCAGCCAAAGAATTATTTTTACAATGTGTCTCACAATAGGTGTCACCTTTTTTCAGCCTTGATTTATTTCAGCTGGGTAATTTTAACAGCTGAATTGATTATACCCGTTTTGAGTGTATTCTTTTGACAGCTTATTGCTGAAGATATAAAACTTGTATTTATCAGCTTTCAGATTCCGTTTGTTTGTATTTATCGGCTACCATGGAAGCCATACACGAGCAAGTTGTAAAATTACATTTGTAAAAGCTTGGACCGCGTCAGATATTCAATAGCCTTAAGAAGTTCGGAGTTGCCAGACGAACTTCCAGAAATATCAAATGTGTGAGGAAGCGAATAAGACGTAATCCTGCCGTATCTGGCCATAAATTCAGCAAACAATTTCAAATGTCCCCTGTTTCAATGTACAGGCTCCTCAGACATGATCTAGAATGCAAGCCGTACAAGAAGCAACGGGTTCACGGGTTGACGGAGCGTCAAAAGCAAGCCAGGGTCCAAAGAAGGAAAACTTCCTCTTTTTTTCATAGAACCTAACGTAAAAATCAACACTGAATATTATATCGAGCAGGATTTGAAGAACCATCTGCTTCCTCATGCTTCAACGCTGTTTTGGAATACACCATATTGTTTCCAACAGGACTCAGCTCCAGCTCACAAGGCAGATAAGACACAAGCGTGGTGCGCGGAAAATTTTCCCGATTTCATCACAAGCGAAGAATGGCCTGCATCTTCACCGGATCTCAACCCACTTGACTACTTTGTTTGGGGTTATATGCTTGAAACATATAGGCCCTACGAACGGGCTTACTTTAGATCGATTCAAGAAACATTTGGTTAATATTTGGGACCAAATTCCTCAGGAAATCGTGCGTGCCAGCTGCGATAGGTTTACAAAGCGTTTGCGCAAAGTTATCAAAGAATAAGGTGAGAGATTCGAATTGAATTAATATGGTTTATTTCTATAACATGTATCTTTCAAAGGAAAAATAAATGCTATGATTTGGTTGATTTGTTTTGGTGGTAATCCCATTTTTTTAGTGACATCTATTGTGAGACACCCTGTATATATATCTTCATTTCGTCCGAACAATTATTTCAGTGTTAGAGATCAGTTTTCAGCTGATGGGTTGGCTTACTTGGGCTTCCATTAGTCACACTGGCCCGCCGGTTGTGGAACAGAAGACAGAGCAAGGCCGGAGAACCATCTTGCAATCGGTCTTTCACAGCGATGAAAGAGTTGAATAAAATACTATTCGGGGTGAAAACATGGCACATCATGGTGTTCTGCTGCCCAAGAAAACCGGAAAGAGATTATAATTTTCAGCGCGTACGTACTAAAGAGTATGTTCAACTAACGTTTTCATGACCGAACCTAAACTACCATTGGCTATTCTCGAAAATAGCTTATTCTGGATTGTTTGCTGCACTCAGTCAAGAGTTAAAAATAAGTGCATACCATGAATTCGGGTAAAATTGATCAGTGGAGTGAAATCGATGATTGTAGAAAAAGAAGAGATCATATGGAAAACTTTGAATACTTATGGCGTAGCCGCACATTTCTGAATGTTTACATAACACCTTATTTTAAAATATGTGGAACTCAAACTCAATTTCAAGTGAAATTTAGGGAAACTGTTATCCCAACTTAACATAAAACTTTTCGATTTCAAACGCCTTACCAATCGGAAAAAAATTGTGACAAATCATCGCAGGAGTTCATCGTTTAAAAGAACAAAATTGGGAGTTCCTTCAATCGGAGATGGGTTTGTATTCAAGTTTGAATCTTTAACTTAGTTCTAACAGATTTTTGCGAAAGAATGAGGCTCATCACAGGTGACACACTATTCAATATCCGTTTCAGAAGGAATGAAATCAGTCGATAGTTGTCACACAGTTTGAAAGAAACATGTAAAGTTCAGCGTAAGCTAATCTATATATATATATATATATATATATATAATATATATATATATATATATATATATATATATATATATATATATAAAATATATATATATATATATATATATATATATATATATATATATATATATATATATATATATATATATATATATATATATATATATATATATATAAAAATATAAAGGCATGAGCATGAGCATGATTGACCGCCCGATGATATTCCGTTATAACCAGATCAGCTGTATTTACACAAAGTACCAACAGATGATGTTTGGGACTAACATACATCCTCAATGTGTAAAATCTGGTGATCCATTATGAAGCTATACAGGCGCCGGCCGTGTCCGAATGCTGATCAAGTAGGAAATGGGAAGGGACGTGTGGACGTGATACTTGCTTTGAAAAAAGCCGAGAAATCCTCTGAACTTCCACGAGAAATCACTGTGATGTTGGATAGTTGTGAAAAGGTTCTAACCTTTTCGTTTGGTTAACGATACGCTGAAAGAACGTAACAAGCACTATCCGCCAAAATAATGGGCCGGTCCAACAAGCAACAGAACATCTAACGCACCCCGAATAGTCCGACATGACCTAATCACCGTAAACTCGTAAATAATGTTGATCGCCTTTTCTGCCTGTGTAAGTAATAGTTTCACTAGAGTACGTTTTCTCTGAACGGCGGCATGCCCCCTTTTCTGTGATATCCTGCAAATAGAGATAATACAAGTTTGGCCGCCCCTCCGATTGGTGGCTCATCTTAGCATTAGTAACTGATATCGATTCTATTGATTCCTATGCTCATTAATTTGGTACCAACCGGAGGAGTCTTGGTCCTATACCCACGCCTTTCCTTATCTCCATTCCATTCAACTCCTTGCATTTTTTTGCGATACAGTGAGGGGGGATTTTTAAATTTGATATTATTAGTAGGCGGTCGATTAACTAAAAGTTGGACAGCTAGTCGGGGACTGGGTGAGACCCACAGCCACCTCTTTGACATTGAAGTAGGTAGTACTACCCTGAAAATTTATTTTCGTAAATTAGCTTTCACCCGTTTCGTAAACATGGATTTTGTACATAGAACAAATGTCTTGTAAATTCTATGAAACATTCATATTGCTTGTCATCTAACAAAATGCTATCATTACGCCTTTTTTGTACAATGCACAAAATGAATTTCGTGAAGACCAGCCAATGCTTCTTCTCTTCCACCCCAATCAATAATGTTGTTGTTCCTGCGGGGGTGGGCAGGGATCTTTTTTTTATCCCAAAATATATATTAAAGCGCTGTCGAGAGTTAGAACCTCACACGGACACAACCACGAACACAATTACAGCTCTTCCTAAAAATACTGGATCAAACCCCATGTCAGAAACATTAAAAAAAAACGCTGATTTTTTTTTTTCAATTAGATTTTGACAGTCGTTAATGCAACCACCAGAGAGAGGTTTTTTTTTTATTGGTAACAAATTACTCGTAACTCTTTGTATTGTTTTCGTACAATGAACGAATGTTCTTTCTGTGTCAACAAATGCTTAGTGCTTTTGACAGTTGCACGTGTGGCATTTAATACGAAGGTAGCTTCTTAAAAAGCACAGATCAGTTTCGTTGCAGAAAACAACGAATAGATTTGTTACTCCCACCTCCGATTTCGTAATATAAACGAAAATTAATTTTCAGTGTAGGCATATTGACTTAATATAGCCAAATTTAGATCGTTTCAAGATCGTGAAGGTAATCTGTCCGCTTACGTAAAATTATGATAGCTAAGAAATGAGTGAAATTGATGTTGCCAACATAATTTCGTAAAAAATGTGGCGAAATTCATGACATATTTGATGTATAGGCCCAATTAAGGAGCTAGGTTAACATTACATCCCGTTACCCTACTATCTAAATTCCAGCAGTATCATCAGTATCCATATGCAGTGTGTTGCATAATTAAACACAAACACACACACTAGTGAATATTTCGTTTGATATCCCCGTAGCTTGAAGTCAAGAGTCAAAGCTCAACTATCAAGAGCCATACACATTGCCATCAAAGAATCATCTCCGTGCTGGAAACTACAATTCCCACCAGTCCCATAAACACTTTTTCTCACCTCTTACTAGTTGGCACAGTTTCAAACTTTAAGCTCCAGTAAAACTGTTAACAACTCACATTTCCCATCAGAGACCTATCAGCGAAGACGAGGACGGACTGAGGGAAAATTACTGCACTTCAAATCGCCCAGCACAAAGCGCTTCCCGGTTTCTTATTTTTTCAACATTTAACATCAGCCGGGTATGTGTCCCTTGACTCAGCCTAAAATGCAACAATCGATTACATTTTTTACTATAACTCGTAAAGTATTTGAGTTGGAAGTGATATTTAACTAGTTATACACTTGCTTAGATATGTTCAATATGCCATTTGGTAGTATGTATCACGAAAAGTTACACAACTCATTTTATAAAGTCAGAAACTTTCGAGGGATATGGATGTAATGTCGGTCTATAAGCGCCAAATTGGGTCTATTCATGGATGCAAGTTCGTCCCATTCGACAGATTTGTTATTAAATGTTGTCTTCGTACGATTTTTTTTTCTGATTTTCTGATTCAATGCGTTTCCAGCTGTATTCGCTCTACCCAACAAACAATTTCATAAATCAAACTATACTAAAACTGCTAAGAAACACTTAAGTGATTTTCACATATGATTTAGCGACCATTTGATAATCAAAACATTATAATTCACTCTACACAGATTTTGTTCCTTTAGTTTGTGTTAAGATGACCCATATGGAAAACTTTCAATCGAAACTCAGACATTTTTATTGTAAATTTTACCAATAACAACATTTTTACTACGCTTTCCATATAACAGGCCATAGTTGGGAACGTGGAAAAAAATATGTTCCTAACATTGGGTCTATGGTTTTCTTGTTAAATAATTGTTATTTTACCTATGTGACCTATTAGTTTATAACGTGTGACTATTTTCTGTACATCTTGGCTGTATTATTCGGTTTATAGGTTCAATTTCTGCCAATTAAGATCATTCAAAGATCGTGTAGATAATTTGTTCAGCTTAACCAGTAAAGTCATATTGTCTAAAAAGTTGAGGAAATCGAAAATTACGCGGAAGTGAGCAACTATTAATTGATTAGTAATGTCTCAACTGCTTTGAAATAAATCTGTCATCCTGATAGGAATATAATTTTGTTGATTATCGGCGAATTAATGACATTTTTGGTACATAGGCCGAATGAAGGAGCTAGGCTGACATTACATCCCGTTACCCTACGTTGGTAATTGAATTACAAAACGGGGGGTTTTGAATAAGTTTAAAAAGGAATGAGAAGGGGAGTGGAAAAGGTGATGTGGTAATTTTTGTTTAAAAAAGGGGGGGAGAGATTGGGAGGGGGGGGGGGGGGGGAAGATGGGGGAAAAGAAAAAAAATCTGGGGGGGGTATTATTTAAAAAAAAAATAAAAAAGGGAATGTTGGCTAAGGCTTGTTCGCGACAAAATGTGGACACCCCTAAATACGTATATCTCTGGAAATACTTCATCAACGCGTGAAATATTTCGCAGAATGATGAACGTATGTCTGTTCATTGTGTAAAATCAATTTTTGGTGATACTACAAGCTTTTAGATCGAAGATGGCGTCGAAAGAAGAACAAGTGCGAAAAGCAATTGTGTGCGGTCGCAATGAAAATCCGGATCTGTCAGTAAGAGAACTTGCAAAAAAGCGTGCTTTTCCTGCAAGCACTGTTCATAACGTTCTTAAATCTTTCGATACACGTTTGACAACAGCCAGGAAGGCTGGGAGCGGAACAAAAACGGATCTCAGGAACCATCGGAAGGACGCGAAGGTGAAGTAAATATTGCAGAAGAGACCAGATCATTCGGTACGTACTGTGGCTAGAAAAATAAAAATGTCCTCAACTTTCGTGCATACTTCCAAGCGCCGGCAAGGTATGAAGTCGTTCAAGGTGAAAACTGGACCGAATCGTAATGATAAACAGAATGTGACGGCTAAAACCCGGGCTCGCAAGTTGTATCGTATATATGCATTGTGCATTTCGGGACGAAGAAAAAGGCCAAGTTTCCCAACAAATATTTGGTTTGGCAGGCGATAAGCAGGTGTGGTCGAGCAAGCCAAAGATTCATTACTACCGGAACGGTAAACAAGGAAATATACCGCGAAGAATACCTAAAGAAGCGATTGTTACCATTTCTACGCAGCCACGACGCTCCCTCGCTATTCTGGCCTGATTTGGCAGCTTGTCACTACGCCAAAGATGTTTTAGAATGGTATAAAGCGAATGGAGTCCATGTTTTACCGAAAGAGGCGAATCCACCTAACTGCCCGGAGTTGCGACGTATCGAGTGGTATTGGGCACTCGTAAAAAGAGAACTCTCTCAATATAAACAACAAGCTACAACTATAGCAACATTTCGAAAATCTTGGACAAAAGCAGCTAAATCGGTTGCAGAGAAGTCTGCACAGACCCTAATGGCTGGAGTAAACTCAAAAGTTCGTAGTTTCTTCATGCAGCCTAATTAAGTAACAGTAATTAGTTTTAAGATGACTAATAATGCACAGTTAAATGAATAAAATGAACAGTTAAATGAATATCTTGGATTGAACTAACAGCAAATTTGCTTAATTTCAAATTTAATCTGTCTGGATTTTGTCGCAAACAAGCCTTATTCTCAGTCAGGTCTATCTTTACAGTAGTTGGGAAGAGGATGAGGAAATGTTCATGTGATACCTGAAAAACAAAGGTAAAGTTTTCCGAAAAGTCGGCTACAACCTGAACTTCTCCTTCGGTAGAGTTGTCCCGAGTGAACTGGTAGAACTCTGCCTGTTTCGCTGCAATATAGTCATGCTTCCTAACATCTGCGGCTTCTTCGAGAAATGTTTATATGAATATTTCAGCATCACAAAATACTGTCTGCAAGCTATTTCCTCAATCGAATTATCCTCGAAATATGACCAAATCAAATTCCTAATTTGATCCATATTTCCACAAGCTGCAATAGTTCACTTGTTCAAGAAGCACTGCTCCATAGGTGGAAAGCACAGGCTTCGCTACAGCACGTCTCTGTACGAATTAAACGCCTTTTTACTTTCCTGTTCCGCTTCGATTTGGTTGAACTTGGCACCTAAAAATTTCAGTTTAAAATTCTGGTGAATCACACAAACGCAAACTGTGTGAGTTCCAATAGTTCCTGCTAGAACACACTCTGGGGGTGGTCTCTGGCTTGAGGATACGTGATGTTCCCTCCCGAACACTTATATACTCCCTCGTACCAGTCATTTTTTTATTCACGTCTGCTTCACAGTAAAACGCTTTCACTTTCTGCACTATGTCTTCCGAAAGACGATGGCCTTTCTTGGGGTTAGAGGAACAGATAATTCCTTTCTCTTTAACGCACTTTTTCATTTTTTGCACTAACCTCACAGAGCACCGATATTCTCCTGTTGATTGAAATGCAAACAATTAGTTCGATAAAAAATGTATCCTCGAGCAATAGAATTACTTACTTTGAATTTTCTGCACAGTCCACGATTTTTCGGAAGGACTGACAAAATTTGAATTTTGGCGCTTGCTTTCGTACACGTACGGAACATTCAGCTGTCTTATAATTTCATCTCCATCTGTTTCAATGATTGCATTCTGCGAAAGCGTATTTTGGCTGAGAATTGCATCAAACGACGTTTTCAAAGCTTTTGAAGCTTTGGAGTACTTATCATCATTGTACTTTTTCGAGCGTTTAACCTTCGTTCTACTAACAGGTGATTGGTCGAGTGAATCTAATGTGTCATTTAGGCTCGATATTTAATTTCGATTCATAGATTTTAATATCTTCAGTATTGTTATCGTCATCTTGAATCTCTGAGTAAACAAGGAAGCAGCGTAGAGCAGGATGCGAATAAGACATCGATTATCATTAGAATAGTATCTTACCACGTGTATCCGCACCCTCCAATTCTCCAGATGAACGAATAATCTCCACAGAATCTAAAATAGTAAATTCATCAATTGTCATTGTTAATGAACACTTTTCAATCTTTCGTTTTCAACGTATGTTTCGTTGTTCATCAAGTTCCGTAGAAAATTTGTTAGAGCAGCTCTTGCTCTTACTGCCTCGTCACAATGAGCACATATTTTTCGACCTTCAAAAGCATTTTTTACGTGTTGGTGAAATTTGTCGTGATAGGATGATATTGTTTCTAAATTTTTGCGTCGAATGCCGACATGAGAGCTCAAAGGATTAAAGCATCGGTTTTGCTTGGCTGTGAAAAATCGTCCTTGAACGCCGGACCGAAGTTTAAATAAATGCCTTTCCCGCGATGAGAAGTGTACAGATGACCGATGTTGATTTCCAACGGAACATTTTCTTTTTAAGCACAGCTCTATTGTACACTCCATGTTATTACTAACGACTGAGAACATGAGAGCATGAGCATGATTGACCGCCCGAGGTTGCTGCTCCGTTATTGCCAGATCAGCTGTTATTACACAGAGAACCAACAAACGATGCTTGGGACTAGCATACATCCTCAATGTGTAAGAACTGGTGATCCCAAACTAAGACAATACCAGCGCCGGCCTCGCCCAAATGCAGGTCAAATAAGGAAAGGGTAGGAATATGTTGACGTGATACTCGCTTTATTAGAAGCCGGGAACACCTCTGCACTTCCACGAGAAATCACTGTGATGTTGGATAAAATGGTTGGGTTTGCAGCAGGATCCGTTTTGGTAAACGATGTGCTGAATTCAAATGACGTCGGCAGCGAATAAGATATTTTAAAATGTTCCCGGTTCATTCTCTGCAGAGAGATGCATAGTAAAATTATTCTATTTTTGTCACCGATTTAAACCAACAATAAGGATGCTGTTGGGGCCACTCACAAGTGTGGGTGGTTTATTTCAATTAAATTCAAACATTAATTAAAATAACGAATTTGAGAGTCGGCGTAAACTAACACTATGGATGCTGTTATTTACTGTCGGAAGATAATAAACCCTTTGCTGATTTCTATCTAATAATTTCTATCAAGGAAGGTGCAATTGACATCCATGACTTGGGTCAGATACCCTATAAAACATATCTGACACCCACTGATCTGTCACTGAAAAATAAAATCATCACTTAACATGTATCAACATCCAAACAGATCAGTTCAATCAACGATGACAAAACTTCAATAAAAAGATACTTGATTATTTTTGTGAATCAACAGATTATTCCACAAGATATGTTCCGAGCATTCCGTCCTACACCGCTCCAGTCACATCTAAAAAACAGAAACTTGAGTGATCCAAAAGCCCGGCCTAATCAAGACAATGCGTATCTTTGTGTGCCGCATTTTTTCCACGAAAACTCTTCGTTTAAAAACCATCAAGTTCAAAGCTAAAAAATCCATTCCATCCAAAGTGGCTCCGATACAACCGCAAGCTAGCAACACAAGTAACGTTCAATTCACTACCACTACCACAACAGCAGCTCTTCTCGCATTGCTGATTCTGCTGACATGACTACCACGACGACGGGGACGGATAAAGACAATTTTGTTCGATCGAGGACACTTTTTTTCATTTTCACCTGGGCTACCTGGGCCAACATTTTAGAGAGATTTTCGATGCTCAACACTGGCACCACACTCCGAGAAACACTTAACGACGAGATTGTAGGATATTATGGGTAAAAATAAACAAAAAAAATGCAAATACCACACTCGCGAACTGATTTGCAACCACTTGGATCAGCAGCGCTGCCCCATCTCCATGTTATCCGTAATAATCCGGACACCTCAAAACATAAATAAAACATAAATTTCGCATTATATCTCCGTCGTAGTTGTTTATTTCAGATTCATGGGATGTGTTTTCACAATTCGTGAAGACAAAACATAGTTATTCGGTATTTGCATAACATTTTCGAACTTTGCGCTTAACTCCGTCCATTAGGGTTTGTACAGACTCTTCAGAAATCGTAGAAGCCGTCTTTGTCCAAATTTGCTGGAAGTGTTTGATGTCTTTGATTCTTTGCTTCTTTCCAGCAAGCTTCCGCTTCATCAGAGCCCAATATCTCTCGATTGGTCGTAGCTCTGGGCAATTTGGCGGGTTTGAGGTTTTTGGTACAATGTTCACTTGATTTGCTTGGTACCACTCCATCACAGTTTTAGCATAGTGGCATGATGCCAAATCGGGCCAGAACAAAGGTTTTTCTTTGTGACTTTTGATGAAGGGTAGCAATCGCTTCTGCAGACACTCTTTCTGATAGATCTCCTCGTTGATTGTGCCTGTAGTGACGAAAGATTTACTCTTTTTGCCACACGTGCAAATTGCTTGCCACACAAGGTATTTTTTGGGAAATTTCGATGCCTCCTTCGTTCTGAAATGCTCAGCTGTAGCATTTCGGGCCATAGCAGAATAAAAAGCCAGCCCTGGAAGCTGCTTGAAATCGTCCAGGACAAAAATTTCATCGTCCATAACAACGCATGAAAACTTCGTCAAATATTCGCAGTACAAACGTCGAGCCCGTGATTTTGCTGCCAAGTTCTGTTTGTCGTTGCGATTTGGAACTGTTTTTACTTTATACGACTTAAGTCCCAAACTTTGTTTTGATTTTTGGACAAAACCAGACGACATCCCTATTTTACGAGCCACCGTTCGAATGGAGAGATTTGGGTTTTTCGTTAATATCCTTTTCACCTTTCGGTCCATGACAGGATCAGCGCGTCCAATGTTTTTGTCACTTCTGGTTTCCTCTCCTACGTTTCGAAAATGATTTGAGCACATCGTGAACAGTGGATTTAGGCAAATCCAATGTTTTTGCAAGGTCCCGTATTGACAAGTCAGGATTTGCCGTACGCCCGTACAAAATTCGCTCGCGCACTTGTTTTTCTTTCGTCACCATCTTGAATACTAAACATGAAATGTAAACATCAATCATAGTCTTTTTCATCATAGACTCTCAGCTATACCACAGTGAAATTTTTCATTCCTACGTGCAATATTTCAAAAGTTACAATGATTTGAAGGTGTCCGGATTAATGTGGATACATACCTTACTAACGACTGAACATCTCAAAAGAGTTCAATTGGATCTCACACGATCTCTACAATTAAACTTGTAAATTATCACGTAGGCCATGAAAAACTGTTATTATTTGAAAATTAAAGCGGTGCTTTTCTGTTAGATCTACCTTGATGAGGTATTACCGACTTTATCAGAGTGGTTGAATAAACAAATTTTGAAAACATGAAATCTTTAAGAATCAAAACTTCCATGACGGAGCAAATTGTTCATTTTCTCGATAAGTGTTTCTTTTGTAAAAAAAAATCTGCTGAACACTGGGGCAATCAAAATTGAAGAAAAAGGTGAGGGCATTTTGAGAGAAACGCAGTTAAAGACTTCAATTGTAAAAATAACAATGTTGGCAACACTCTTAAAATTATTGAAAATCTTCATTTCATAGCAAATCTAATTTTATTTAAGAAAAGTATAGCTGGAGCGTTTTTAGTCATCTAGATATTCAAAAAATAAAATATAGACTTTTCAAAAGTCTCAAACAAAAATGGGGGCAGCCTAAGGGCCGAGGGGTGCACCGATTTGTCTAAAACTTTGAATTATTAATAGCCTAGAACAAGTATATCAGCCAATTTTGGTTCGAATCGAAGAGGGTCGATGCATTTCTCGGGTCACTTGATATCCTGTATTCGAAACACTAAACATGCCAAAGGCGAAAATGTAAAAACACATACGCTACCAGTCAATAGTATCGAAAAGTATTGCGACACACACTTGTTTATTGCATAACCCTCAAAAAGTATCGACTCACCTAAAACGAGGTAGATTCCCAATATTGTACTCTAAATGCTGATAACCAAGAAAGTTCGAACCTTCAGCAATGTTGGTTCAGAATGTAAAGGGTTCCAAAAGGTGGAAAGTATGGTTCGGAATTCGGTCACAAGGTGGCACTAGTGCACATAAAAAACAGAGTATTTTCAATGACATGATAGAGCGATCCCGACCAACTAGATAGAACGTCGGTTAGTAAGGGTGATCATAAGGTCAAGAACTTTCGGAAGGTGGAAAGTATGGTTCGAAATTCGGTCACTACGTGGCGCTTGTGGCCATGTACAAGAGAACTTTTTTGAGCAAGTTTATATAGTGATTTAGACCACCTAGTAAGTTCGAACCCGAAGCAAAGTTGTGCATGGAGTTGAGCGAGTTAAGCTGTTCCGGGGAGGTTTCTTTGGAATAACGCTCCGACACGGTTGAGTGTACAAACTGAAATCATTTTATTTAAGTTCAAACACAGAGTTGAAACTTACAAAATACAATTCTGGCGACTCAGCGATGACGGTCCCGCGGCGATTGAGGCAACTCGGCATGGGTCGATCGATGCCCTCGACAATGTTGTGATTGTTTTTATCGGCGTTCGTTGTCCCGGCGTTCGTTGCCCACTTGAGAAATGCTGATGCTGCTTGTAGAATTTATGGTCGTTCGTCGCTATGCGTTAACTAGCGCAAGTGGGCATAGAAAAGAAAAACCTAGACAATTCGAGTCTTGCGGGAAGTTGTTCATAAGGTCAAGAACTTTCGGAAAATGGAGAGTATGTTTAAGAGTTTGATCACTACGTGGCGGTAGTGGGCATGGAAAAGAGAGAACTTTCGATCGAGTTTATATAAAGCTATGTTCATTTAGAATCCGGAATCATAAAATCATCTGTATCTCGGTAACGGATTGACGTACAAATAAGTTTAATACATCAAAACAAAGACAATTCACTTTAATTTAAGGAAAAGAAATCAGTACAAATCATTACAAATCAATACAATACATTTCTCTTTGTTTCTAATGACAATTCGCACTTTCTTCTTTATTCCTCCCATCAAACGCTGCACCCCTCCGGAGTCAACTTCCTTGGCACATTTGTTCCACATTTTGGTTATCTGAGTCGCGTCCCGAGCCGTTTTTTCCTCTTTTGATAAGCTTCCGCTTCATTACTGCCCAAAATCTCTCGATGGACCGGAACTGCGGGCAGTTGGGTGGATTTATGTTTTTATCGATGAAATCTACGTTATTATCGCGGTACCACTGGATGACTTCCCGGCTGTAGTGGCAACTCGCCAAATCTGGCCAAAACTTCACGGGACCTTTATGGGCTTTAATGAAAGGTAGTACGCGGTTTTTGAGGCATTCTTCCTTGTACAGCTTCGAGTCCATCGTCTTATTCGTCACGAACACTTTGGTCTTTGCTCCGCAGCTGCATATCCCTTGCCAAATCATCAGTTTTTTTGGCAAATGTGTCCATAAAAGCAAACTTAAACTTCGCAGGAACATCTCCTCGTGCCGTCGCCATGTAGAATTTTTGGCCAGGAAGCTGTCCGAAATCCATTTTGACGTAGGTTTCATCGTCGATGAGCAGGCATCCTTGGTACTTCGTCAAAACCTGCTGGTACAATTTCCGAGCTCGAGTTTTGGTGACGAAACTTTGCTTCAACGTTCTGTTTGGTTGTTTGCTGGCTCGGTAAGATCGATATCCTGTTCGCAAACGAATTCTTTGAACGGTACTGCGAGCAGCAGCGTATTTTTGTGCGATTTCATTATCTGATAGTCCAGGGTGTGCTCTGACGGTTCTCAACACCTTCTGGTTCAGCTTGCGGTCATGTGTTCCTCTACGACGCTTACCTTGAGACACTCGATCCACGCTCTTTTGCTCCCTGAAACGTTTGAGCACATCATACACGGTTGATTTGGCGATTTTCAACGTTTTTGCGATTTTTATTGCGGACCACGTTGGATTATCAACGTGGATGTGCAGAATTTTTTCTCTCCTCTCGGCTTCCATCTGGAATAACTTTTGACTCACTGTACGAAACGCCATGAAATTTATACCACAGAAATTGGGCGCCTAGGTAAATAAACAGCTGTAAAAGAATTCTTGCAGCGGTCACTTTCCGTGCCGCTGCAACACAATGAGTGATTCCGGATTCTAACTGGACAGAACGTTAATGATCCCGATCACCTAGTCAGTTGTATTAGACTGTGTGTTTATTCCGCAATTACTTTGAATCCGTAATGACTTGAAACGATGAGTAACTATCAGAGAACAAGAGGATGTTTATCTGGAGGTTGAAAACAAAAGCTCTTTTGAAAGAACAAATGTTTAAGTCTATGCTCCTGTGTTACTGCCTTTTGTTTTGGATTGACACGCCACTTGCAGTTAGCGAGAGGCGTCTAATCATCCTGAAAAGTGTTCAATCAGTTAAAAATTGTGTGAATCAAGGCTTTGAAGTTCAGAATCAGTTGGATATAAAGTGAATCAGCATTGAATCCCTTGAATGTGCGCTGAAAACATTGTAGTCCTGAAAACAGTGGGATCGCCTGCCTGAAAATGAATTAATTCAGTCCTGAAAAGTTTGGATTCATTTCAATACGAAGTGAACCATATCCGCAGAGCGTGAAATAATAAGAATATTAGTATTAATATTTAGTTAGTACTAAATAACATGAATATTACATTACAAATGGGAATCGACTCTCAAAAGTTTGAAATCACTTGTATATCACGTAAGCTAATCCTGAAGAGTATGAAATGACTTGCAAACGAAGTGAATCGAAATTTAACATTTTTAAATCTCTTTAATGTAGGTGAATTAGTTTTAAGCAGTCTTGAAAAAAAAGTGAGTGAGACCTGGAAATTTTGGAATCACTTGAATGTGAGAAACTTGAAATCACTTCAGTATCAGCCTTTTTTTTTTTTTTTTTTTTTATTTTACGTCGGCCTATTTCCTCACATGGTGACAACGCCAGGAAGACGACTCCACCACCTGGACCCTACCTAACGACTCATGAATATGAGCCGGGACCAACGGCTTTACTTCCCTTCCGAAGGAAGAGGGGACAGTTTTTCGCCAAAAAAACCACCGGGGGG
The DNA here is from genome assembly GCA_024533555.2 of Aedes koreicus. NCBI lineage: Eukaryota > Metazoa > Arthropoda > Insecta > Diptera > Culicidae > Aedes > Aedes koreicus. The sequence continues at coordinate 60,375 of JAHHFK020001074.1, forward strand.
GGGAACAAAACCGGGGGGGGGAAAAGAGGGTACCACACACCACCGGCGGCGGCAATAGTATCATTGTTATAAAGGGTGGTGTTTTTTTTTTTTATATGAAATTAACAATATTAAATGGGGGGGAAGTTTTGTTTTTTTGTTTAATAATTAAACCAGAAATATTAAAAAAATTTGTGAGATGTTGTTGGTGGTGGGGGAGGGAGAGATAGAGGAGTTGGAAAAAACACGGTGTATTCATGGAACACGTTTACTTTAAAAAATTCGGCATCGGCGAAACATACACCTTTTGAAAGTGTAGGTTTTCCTCTTTCATATGAGGATACAACATAAATATTTCATCGGGAGGTCTAGAACATTTTTTTTTAAAATTTACTGAATAAACACATAATAAACTACGATTATCGGTTTCTTATTCAAGATTTTTTTTTTAAATTTATTCTTGTAAATATGATCAACGCCAGCAAACCTAAAATTATGATTTGTATTTATTCAATTCACAAAAGAAATTTTATTTAAATACAATCAATTGAACTAATTAAAAAAATTAACGAAGAAAACAATAAATATAATTAACTCCCATAACGATTAATGATTGAACAAAAATTACAATACAAATTATTTAAACGAGAAAATGGTCGTTGTTGCATTAGCTACAAACGAGAACTATTATATAGAACTACAGCTCGGAGCAATTGCGTACTATACTTATCGGATGTCTCTGGAACTTTGACTTTGGCCCAAGTAATGGCAAAATCAAAATGCACTGTTTCACTGGCTTGTTCGCCAAACTTTCCCAATGCAGAACTTGATTCCTTGCAAAACTCGGGTACATGGAACCTCAAAATATGGAATTTAGATGAATTGGTTAGCTCCTACCCAACTTTTAGCAAACTCGTTGATTTTGATAGAGTATTCTGGAAGCAATTCTTCCTGGAAACACGCTTCAAATTCGTCTTGAAACCGGTCAAGAACCTGAAATATTAAATGGTGAAGTGGTGATAATGAAAAACAGAACTGTAAAATAATTCACTAACTGTTCTTAGTAATCCAATTGATCCTTCTGCTGGTATCAAGGATCTATTCTTCAGTAACTTGTGACAGTCTCTGCCAGTGAACCCGTAGTTGCTATGTCTTTGGCAATTACTCAGATTAACCCAGCTTTGAGCGATTACTTCATCTTCTGCCTGGATTCGTTTGAATACTGCATTAACCAGACCAGAAGAGTAATGTGGAGAGCAGGCGGGGGACATAACATTACTGTTTTGGTATCTGAAGAGCCGCATAACAAAGTCTCATTCACGCAGTTGTAGAACTGTTTAGCTCTTTTCTCATCTCCGCCTTCTTCCTTCCATTTATTAAACGAATCTTTCAATGACCCCAATGTCCGAGCTTCACGAGCCTCCATTTGAAGATTAGATTTTGGACTAATACAGTAGGGACAGGGAAAACTAGAGCTAACTATGCCCCATAATCCCCAGCAGAATATTAATAATCTTCAAGTCCCCTGCAATAATCGCCTGAATCTTTTGGAGTTCCAAAGTATTATTCCAAACTTGCGCTATGTTTTGGTACTTTTCCGGAAAATTAGGAATTAGAGCAAGAAGAAAAATCATTTTCACTCCAGTCTCCTATTTAGAAAACCGCTTTTTCTCGGATGTTTTGGCTCGATTTGATAGAATGGTTAACGTGATTTTAAAAAACCCTCCACCCCCGTCAATCCCAATTTTAATGGTTGTTTGTTCCTTAAGCAAACCACGCTCGCTGGTGACAATGTTAACCATTTCATGTATATCGTTACAATAAACCACTGGTTTCAAGGATACTCCTGACACGTTTTCATATTTATCGGCCTGGACATCGAACGGCAAAAACACTACTGTAAAATATTTTTCAAGACGTTGGTTTAGCTCCGTTAAGCCTTGGCGTACGTTTGCGGCAACAGCAATATCCATGCCCCGAATGATACTGCTGAGTTTGATTGTATTTCTTGTACTCAAATTGCACTCATTTTGGATTAAAAATAAATCATCCACTGTTACTGAAGGTTTCTTCCGAATAGGATCGAGATTCCAAATACAATTCGTTGGACGGCCATGTAAATTGGAGAGTAGAACGCTTCCATCTTCCTCTTTCCGGTGAGTTTTTAAATATTTCGCTACTGCCGACTCACCACTTTTATTGTCATTGTCCTGCAATAATCGTACCACATTATTTTGTCGTGTTGCAGCAATACAATGGTGAACTTTGCCTTGTCCTATGGAAAAGAGTAATTATTTATCGCTTAAGATGTTATTTTTTAACCACAGCAAACAGCTTAATATGGCTTGAAACGTTTAAGTTATTTTATAAAAAAAAAGTTAGGTTAATTTGTAGTGCAGTAAGGGGCAAGTGAACTATGATAAGCATTTTAGTTCCTAATTATCGTATAATTTTCCCTATTTTTTTACGGATACACCGATGAATATTCTATGCGAATAAATGCTGATTTTAAATATTATTTCATGCTGCTTCATGATTTAATAAACATTAGATAGTTTCTATAAATTTGGAAATGATATTCAAATTGGTAAAAGTAGATAATTTTTCACGCTATTTTTATGTTCGACATAAAATTGGTTATAAAAAGTAGATAAAAGATAATTCTGCATAAAAGTTTGTACACCATATCTAAAATTATAACCAAATGTATCTGTAGTATATCATCTGATCGGTTCATTGATATATTTCAGTAGAATTTCTGGTGGCATCCTTGCCCTAATTCTACTATATCTTACCAATTTCTGAAAAACAGGACGAGCAATGCTTTATTACGCGAGCTTTCTTGGCGTTTTCCATTGATGCTGGTCTTCCTAGCTTCGTTCTTGAAGTATGACGGTTCTGTAGTGTTATCCGTGCGGGTATGCAGATTTCACATCCACATTTTTTTGAGCTTCTTGTGCTTATTTGAAAATTATACTCATACTGATAAATCAGCAGTTTCTCTTCTCCAAATAGTGCAAAAGAACATCGACTGCAGATGTGCGTTGGATAGTACCAATTTTTTATTTTGATGTTTGGTAAATAAAGCTTCTCAATTATTTCCGTAGCCGCGTCTGACAAACTTCGCAAATTGTTCTTTTTCAGGCACAACACACACACTTTTTTAGGATTTTCTTCATGAGTACAGAATACCATCTTTATTGACAAAGCTGACAGTTGTAAACCTATGAACATACAGCAGTCTACTGAACTAATTACTACTAGTTTGCATTGCCGTGAAGAGAAACCATGGCAACTGGGTCAACAAACAACTTAAATGGTCGTTCTCAAGTCATCATACAGTGTGTTCAAGCTCTATTTGCACGGCGTCATCCATTTTTAGAAATTTGCCTTTTCTAGTTGAAAAAAATATAAAAGTCACTAAAATCTTTAAAAAAATGTTTTAAACTCCCCGATGAAATATTAATGTTGTATGCTCAAATGAAAGGGAAAAGCCTATACTTTCAAATGATGGGTGTTTTACCGATGCCGATTTTTTTTAAATAAAGTTGTTCTACGAAATACACCGTGCGAAGTAAAACATACTTCGTATTCGAGTTAGTAAGTCCTCAAAAACCTCGAAAGCCATGAAAAGCTTAAAAGCATTTGAATATGAAGTGAATCAGCCGTGCAATGTATAGAGTTACAAGAATTGAAGTGAGTCCATCTTGAACCACGTAAATACTAAGATATTTGGCCCAAAAAAATTTGGAATCGACCCTGAAATACATAAAGCCTCATGATTGAAAGATTGGAACTACTTTAATATGAAGTGAATCAGTCCTAAAATGTTTGGAATAATTCAAATACAAAGTGAATCACAGCTGTAAAATGTAGGATCATATGATCATATGATCTATCCTGAAAAATTTGTTATCGACCCTGAAAAGTATCAAATCACTTGAATATGAAGCAAGGAACCCATAAGCCAATTTTTTTTTTCATCGCCATCCGCAATTAATCCATTTTTTCAATGCAAACATTAGCAGCAATTTTTCTCAACTGAAAATATCCCATCGATTAATCGAACAAATCGAATAATATCATGCCACATGATTATGACCGTCCAAGTGGAGCAATTTAAGCATATAATCCCGTTGTTGATCTTAGAACAATTATAAATCAAAGTTGACAGTCTGCCCCCCATCGAGAGCGGAGCCCTCGACCCCCTTTTCTGGCCCGCCCATTGTGCAAATATGACATGAAGGCACTCGGGAATGCACTTATAAATATTAACAAGCACTCCTACTGCTGCTGCTGCTGCCATCGTCATCGGGTGACAAGTTACTCCTTTTATCAAGCGCCCATCTCGACGTCGTCTTTGTCGTCTTTGTCGTCATTCAGTTATAAGCCGCACCAAACTCTGTACTGTTAATGGAAAACGGTCGTTAAATCTTCATGGCCTTTTAACTCTCTGCCCTCAAGTTTTGCCTGAGCCAACTAGCAGTTGAATTCCATATAGTTGCTGTCGTAAAAACCGGGTAAATCCTAACGGGGTTGATCTGTTACCGATTGGTAGGAGCCGAACAACAACAAAAACTAAAGAGTGCACTTCTAGGCGCTGCATTCCTGCACTTTTCCCAACTGTCCCAGTTTGCTGTGGAAAAGGTGCATATTCCGACTAATAGTGGAGAGCGCGGTGACAACTGATTAGAGGCAAAAATAGTTCCACTTTTAATGCCCGGCTTCGTCACAAATGCTACTTCCTACCGAGCAGGTCCCATTAGGTCGTTGAAGTTATCTCTTGCGGTTTCCACCAACTACCCCCCCATTTTCTCAGTCGTGTGGAGATAAACTGTACCAGTCTTGTTGGCGGGTGTAGATCTAACTGCTAGCCACTCTCGGTGTCAGGTGAAGGAAACGGGCCTCAGGTAGGTACTTGTTATTTGCGGTCCAGCCGGCGTCGAACCACCGATGAAAGGACGTGATGCGGTTCGAAGTTGGAAAATTACAAGCTTACCCGGTCGGTTGGTGTGTAGCCAGAGCCAAAGCGCACCTATAGTGCCCAAATGAGAGCAATTTTCATCCCACCTCCCCCCTTCCCGGCTGGGTGGCAGTTTCGAGTTACAACGGGTTGGCCGTTTAATGGAGTTTTTAAAATCGTGTTCGATTCTGGGACACCATGATCAAGTCGAGGGGCCAGTTCGGTGTTCGAACATGGTTCTGTAAAGCTGAAAACTGGGTGGCACAAAGTACCGTTGCTAAACTGCAACAGTTTGAGTCAATTGTGAAAGGAAATTCGACGTGTTTCGGATAAGTTTCCCATGCTCAGGGGTCCAAAAATTTCGTTTGGATGGTGTCTGTTTCAGTATTGTTACTATTTCCAATGGACGACGACGAAGAAAAACAGGTGTAATTTTTAGCTATTGCTTGGTTATTCGGTTACTGAAAGTTGTACCTCCAAAGGTAGCTGCTCTTAGTTTCATGTAAGGGACTCTAAGAATTTCCATTTAAAAAATACTTCTCCACATGCTGACAACATCTTGCTGAGTTTCAGTATAAATTTCATTGTTAACCGAGTTCCATAAACCGAGTTGCAAAAACTCCATGTCTTAAATTAGATTTAAATTTTTATAACGAGTTTTAAAGACGTCCATCTCTTGTAACATAGAGCTTTGTTTTGTGATGATTCTCTGGCCATTAGATGGAACCATATTCATCCAGATTCTTCCATAATTTTGATCAGAAGGCTGAAAAAGTTCTTTTTTGAAATTATGTTGTTATACTGCAACCAAAAATGAAAACTCAAAATGTTTTAAGTAGGGAAGATGTACCTATATTAATCTCATTGTTCCTATATTGATCCTACTTGAAATAAAACGATATACACGTGCCAGTATTAGTTAGTAATGGTTGTTGTAGTTATTTCACGTAAGCAAACATTATTAGAAAACGAAACCGATCCTTCAACTGCCCAACTGTTTGATTCATCGTATGATGAATAAAGGAACAATGAGATTAATATGGGGGCAGTTACCCTACATATTAAAAAATTGGTGACATTGCTCGCAGTGCAGCGCAGGAATACAATGTTTCAGGTACATTTGCCACGTTCTGAGAATGTCTTTTGACATTCCAGATATGCTTCAAAATTCCCCTGGGTGAAATTGGAACTGTCTCTCTTATTTCGTCGCCAAGCTACATCATGCAGGACAGGCAAGAAGGAAGTTACCACGCTTTAATAACCACTTGTGTTGTTTTTATTGAGTTGTGACAGCAGACGAAAAAATATCAGGGCCAAATCAAACTACACGTCCATTTACCCACACAGCATACTTTGATTGAGTCATGGATTTCGAATTATCCGGGAAATACTTTTGAACACGACAAATCATCCACACTTATTTATTGGCAAAAATTCATGAGAAATTCCACATAATATTCATTTATTCACATTTAAACAGAACCTTCTGAGAAACACAAATCTCGACAACTTATTCAAAACGACGTGTCTGATTTTGTGAACAAAGAGGGGAACGTCAATTTTTCAAAACTCTCAGCATCCCCACAGAAACTATCATCACCATCATGTTAGGGAAATGTTATTCCTTGTGTTGGTAGTCCTAATTTTGCGTTGAAGTGATAATGGTTACTCGAATTTAACGTTTGGATCTTTCTTCCCCTTGTGGTTTACAAAATCAGATATGTCGTTTTGAATAAGTTGTCAAGGAATGAAGTTTATGGAGCAAACGGAAAATATGTGTGGCTTTAGTGATTATTTGTGTGATTACAAATAGATATTATTTGTTGATTCAAATTTTCAAAAGCACTAATCTAAGAAACTACAAAGATTTTGCTTGCCTAACTTTAATTAATTGTACGATGCAGTGCAGCAATAATTTTATAAATGTTGGCGTGTGAGATCTTCACGGTTTCGAAGATTTGTGTCTTTAAAAATTTGAAGTGTTTAGTGTCGTCCGAGTCTCAGGGACACATTCCAGTCCCTCCGAATCTCAAAGAGGGTTACGGCATGGTGATGAATTGTCATGTTTGTCATTTAACATAGCATTGAATGGTGTAATTCAAAGAGCGGGGATAAACACGAGTGGTACGGTCTTCAGGAAGTCCGTACATCAGAACTTAATTTATTTATTTATTCATCATCTGACAACATGGTCTTAATGAAATGTAAGTTAAATACATTAAGAGATCGTAAGCGTTGTTTGAAAGTATTTGTAGACAAGTTAAAATCGAAAACATGATATCCTAATTTAGTGAAGCTTCTGATGGCTCAAGCCTGTTTGAATGTTCTCGTTAGGTAGCGTTTGTGTGCTAGTGATTTTCCAAAAAATTTTGTCTTGGAATCCTGGCCATATATAAGCTTTTGTTGAAAACCACGGTACGAATACAAAACGCTTACTCACCTCCGAACAGCTTTAGGCTATTGAATATCTGACACATCTACTTTTGCAAATGTAATTTTAAAACTTCCCTAAACTTCCCTATGAATATTTTTTTTAACGACCTATTTGGGGTTTCATCCAAACTATTAAAGAAATGGTTTGAAGATTTGTGATATCGTTCGTTTAAGGTAATTTTTCATCAGGGTCCCATGGTAGCTGATAAATATAAACAAACGGAATCGGTTATTAACCTTCAGCGATAAGCAGTCAAAAGGATACACTCAATACGGGTATAATCGATCCCGCTGTTAAAATTACCCAGCTGAAATAAACCAAGACTGAAGAAAGGTGACACCTATTGTGAGACACACTGTAATACATAAAGCTGAATATATTTTTCGTTTCCACACGAAAACGATTCCCTCTCGCTCGAGTGATTCATCTTAATATGCTAAGTCTTGTGGTTTTGCCATATAGAACGTTTCTGTTTTCTGTTTTGGTCAGTGGACCACTGCTTTTTGATTGGAGACTAATTGTTCAGAGTTGTCTCACTACGTGGCGCTAATGTGTGACGGAATTGCTAGAATATGCTATATCTAGTAATCTTGACTATGCACACAGCAAATTTATTCTACTCTGCATCAGCATACATCTCAACGGACTTATCAGTGTAGAAGGTTTCTGCCTATGGCAAAGTTGTACAATAGGTCAATGCGTCGCGTAGTGATAAAATTCTGAACTTCTTTCCATCAAACAAATGGCGCTGAACTACTGAACAACTTTGTCGAAGACAGGAACTTTTTTTATGGATAGCGTCCTAAGATGTAGCTTATTCGGGATATTTACTTACATATAAGCGCCACGTATTGAGACAATTCTGAACTTCTGCTCATCGATCAAATGAACTGAAACCATCCATTTAGTCAGGATCTAAAGATATAGTATTTTCAGGAAATTAACTTGCAAACTAGCGCCGCGTAGTGATAAAATTCCCAACTAATAGTCATTAATGAAATGGTCTTGATCTTCAGCCCTCTTGACGAAGACAGAAGCCGTCTAGATGGTCAGGATAAAGAGATATACCCAGTTAGAACGAGGATATGTTAAACTTGATACACTACTTATTCTATTTACGTGGAAATGTCTCGCAACATCGCATTCTACCACGCTGTTTGAGGATTTTTTTTTTTGTAATCAAGGAATAAGCTGTTTGTTCATGAACGAGTTTCTTACGAAATACACGTTGGTTTTACATCGATAGGTGCTTCTGCATCAAAATAGTAAGGGAAAATCTATATGTGTTGTACAAAGTACAACGGCGCGAGTGCTCAAGGGTTAAAGTAACCATTGAAAGCAACTTTAATCCAGGAGCTAGAAACTGATAACTCTATTGCAGATCCAGCAACCCATTTCAGTATGTCTGGAGCTCCACGCCCATTCCAAGGCAACTTCCACAAACAATAAGCCCCGCATGTTAACATTACAGATTTAATCTGGATTGGGGTACGTGCGACACACTTCCAGATTTAGAAATTCGAAATTTCCAAAACTGGCATTTATATTTTTTTAGAATCAATTGAAAAAAGGTTTTGTAGACTATTTATAATAAGATAGATCTCACTAAAAGCCTTCTCAGAAATAACACTAGCTTATTAAGTCGTAAAAATGAAAATCTTGAGTACTTTTTCAAACCAACGCACCTGATTTTGTAAACAAAGAGGAAGTAAGATTTAAACGTAAATTTTTCAAAACTCTTAGCACTCTCACCGAAAGTAGCATCACCATAAATTTAGGGAAATGTTATTCCTTGTGTTGGTGGCCCTAGTTTGCATGAAAGTGCTAAGGGTTTCAAGAATTTAACGTTCGAATCATTCTTCCCCTCTTTGTTTACAAAAATCAGCAATGCAAAAATGCAATTATGTGCAAGTCTACATTTGCTTTGTTTGCTGCTTCTGATCAGCAAATGGTTGGTTTCTGCTTGCACCGTTTTATAGTACAAAATTTTTCATCACCTCACTCTCTGCTAAAAATCAAAGTCCCACGCAATGGAGCGATTCCTAATCCACCTTCAATTCTGCTTTTTTTTTAGTAAAACGACAATAATCATCGTCAATTCTCTCGTGATAAAGCAAAATATTACTCTTCCGGCACAACCCACTCATTCTTTCATTACCATTGCCATTACTTTCGTTCCAGTGTTTCCCGAAAAACATATGTCTAAACGTCGGTCTCAATAAGCAAAATGTTATAGGGTTGCTCAAAATATAAACGTATTGCCTACAATATCGGAACAATATTTATTTATTTATTCATTCATTTATTTATTTGACGTCAATCATGTTAAGACCTTTAGTTACAGTTATTTTCACATGTTTTGTCACTCTTAAATCAATATAAATATATTTGTAACAGTATTTGGCTTACATTCTAGTACATTTAATAGCAGCTTTTTATCAAATATCATTAAAGTATTGCTTCAATTTATATTTTGTCATTGTAAAGTTGGCATCATCCGATTTAAAGGTTAATATTAGGTGATGTGATGTGATAAAAACCCACCATCAGTGCAAGGATTACCTATGGCTGCAGGACTGTTCTCAACAGGTTGTTCCGGGAGAATATCCTACGTGATGGCTTGTTGTAGCAGGGTCACATTTAAAGGTTAATATTAGGTGCTCTTAAACTAACTGGACAGTAGTATTGCTTAGTGAGCAACTGTTTGTTCATGCGAAAATATTATCAATCTCAATTATCAAATTAAGGAGGTGGCCATGGGTGAGATCTATCTGATTTATTTATTTTTTTTATTTCGTCAAACAATCAATCGTAGACTACATTAATGTTCTTATATCCAATAATTACTTAACGTATTGAAATATTTTTTCGGTTTTGTACGAGGCACACTAAGGTCAATCATTTCACTATGTTGATTATAAGCATTCATCGTCTGATTTAATGGTTCAAATCTAGTATAACTTGTACGATGATGGTCTAAAGCGAACAAATTTCGATTACGTAGTTGTCGTGTAGGCACATAAAAGTTGAAATTTGGCCATAATTCAGATGAATCTATTCGTTGCGAAACGAGGTCGTTGACAAATGAGATCATAGCATAATCTCGACGCTCTTTCAACGATTGAATGTTGATCAACAAGTAACGTGCTTCATATGAAGGGAGGGGAAATTGTGTCCATCCTAACCTACGTTGTGTGTATAATAAAAACTGCTATTGAAATGACTCTATACGCTAATCGTGCTTTTTTTTTATATGAGGTAACCAAACAACACTGCAATATTCTAATATTGACCTCACAAAAGAAATATATAATGATTTGATTGTATAAGGGTCTTGGAAGTTGTGGCCAAAACGTTTTATGAAATTGAGTATATTGCTTGCTCTATGAATTAATGTGTTATAATGATCACCAAATGTCAATTAAGAATCTAAAATTATTCCTAATTTTTTTATTTTATCACATTTTTTAATATTTTGATTTCCTAAAGATACTGAAAAACTTGGTGTGCTTTGTTTTCGACTGTTAGTTATAAGATTACATTTTTTTACATTAAGTTCTAACTAGCTTTTACAACACCATACATGAAAGACCTGAATTTTATTCTGAAATACATTTATATCATCATTATTTCTTCTTTCAAAAAACAGTTTCATATCGTCAGCATATATAAGAACTCTTAGATTTTTTAAAATAAAAGATATATCGTTAACATATAAGATAAAAAGTAGTGAACCTAAGTGTGAACCTGGAGGAACACCAGATGTGACTTTAATAGGATTTGGTATTTTATCATTGAATCTAACTATTTGCTGGCGATCAGTTAAATACGACCTCTAGAGGCTGGATGCCGTGGAGTGGAGACCTGACAGAATGTCATGGCCATGTATGTGACTAATAACTAAATTATTTGAACAATCAGTAAAGTATGAAATGTATTCAAAATCACGATCATTATCCGAAAACTTAGAATAAGTTTCTTGAAAAAATGTTGCGAAAAGATTACAAATATCTTCTGAATTATCGCCTTCGCTTTCGTCCAAAGTCATTTTTGATGGGAAGCTACCAGATTTTAGTTTAGTTTTTACATAGTTATAACTATACAACAATAACTCTATTTTCAAATAATACATAGTACGTGCCTGGTTTGGAAATAGTACATATCCAAACCTGGAAGTGTGTTGCAGTGTCCTTGTCCAAATGATATCGGTAATGTAAATGCGGGGCTTATTGTATGTGAAAGTAACCTCGTAATGGGCGTAACTCTCCAAACATTCTGAAATGGGTTGCAGGATCTGCAGTAGAGCTATCACTTTCTAGCTCGCGGATTAAAGCTGCTTGTAATGGTCACTTGTAGGATTGTTGTAAACAGATTTCTTCCATAATACCATTGCCGACCAATGCGTGTTAGATTACACACACACACACACACACACACACACACACACACACACACACACACACACACACACACACACACACACCAGAATTGTAGTTTCAATTTTAAAAACAACAAAAAATTGTTTGTTTCAAACTAGACTAGAGAGGATGTTCTGACGACAAAGAACTCCACGTTCGATATGTTAGAACGATTGCCATTGAACAAAGATGCTGTAGGTTCCACTTTGGCCTTATTGGAATCCCGACCTTTTCAATGAAGTTTCGATTGAAATTTCATCAGGAAAATATGTTTGCTTACCTAAAGCTCAGTATTTTCCCACATTATGAGGGAACGGATCAAACTGCATTCAAACGATTCTCTTCTTCCAAATATCGAAAAGTTGGTAGATGAACTGGAAGATAGTGTCATCAAGCGATTCGGGGAAAGAGAATAGAATGAACTGATCGCTCAAGCCAACTTTCTCGATCCGCGGTTTAAGAAGCAAGGTTTTGGAGATGTGGAGATTTACAACGCGACGCACCAAGGTCTCGTGTACAAAATGCGGAAGAATATTGATACTTCGTATAAAAATCAGCAAGATGTACCCCAAATGGCATCGGCATTAGATAATGATGAAAAGGTTATGCATTCCTGCAACGCTGTACCTTGCGAACGGATCTTTTCCAAAGCAGAACAACTGGTTGGTGAGAAACGTAGTAGGCTAACCGCGAAACATATTTCGAAAATTGTAATTACTGTTTTTAAAAAAATAATCAAAAAAACATCAACGAAAAATACACATTTTTTTCAAAAATCTCAATACGCTGATCCGAATTAGCTAGGTGCTACGAAAAGAGCAAATGAACGGTTCTGAAGAACTAGCTCACTTCAATGAGCGGAGCTGTTCGGAGCCACTCGCTATAGTGAGCCATTTTGTCCACCTCTAGGTTACATTAGTTATTAAGGATATTTCACGCGTAACAAATAGTAATAAGAAAAAATTCTCGGTTCTTTGTACGCTCTCCATATATCGGCTTGATGTTAATTTCATTCGGCCACTACCGGGAACGCGTCGAATGTTTTTGGATACCTGGTATTTTGCCCAGAATCGTTTTACCGAGGATTCATTACAGCCAACCTCCTGGGCAACAGAAACGTTAGAGCATCCTTGGGACTTAAACAGCACAATTTGTGCTTTTTTTTCAACACTGAGCATCATTTTTCCACAAAAACACGTAGTCGTAATGAAACTTTCTTCTTGTATAGTGGTCAAAAGCAGAATGAACAGATTATTTTATAGAGGTAAATAACATGTTGTTTATGGTGTTGTCAAATTTTCAGCCAAAAATATTGATAATTGACAAAGTTACGCAAGGTCGAACATAAGGTTTTTTGGGAGAAAAATTTTGCTCGGCTTATTTTTTGCTACTGAGTGTACACAACCAGTGAGTTGTGCTAACTACAAGACCACCACTGTAAGACAGACAGAAACTCACACATTCTTTCATACACACGCATTACCTTACGCATTCACAAAACTGGAAACTAAACCCAGTGGCGGTTCGGAACTTCTCCTTCATCATGGAATTATTTGTTATATCGCTACATAGTTTATCATTATTCTATAGAAAAGGTGCGAGGAAACTCGTTTCAACAAAAACGCACTGAACAAGAACACAATTGAGTTTCCATCTCGACAAAATGTCTGATAATTGCGATTGGTTTTTTACTCAAGCTACAAACAATATTTTACTAAACAAAATGGCACGAGCTCACCAAGAAGTCTACTGCAGCCTGGAACTTCAGGTAATAGTTTGTTTCACTCTGTATTTCCAATAATGGATGGCTTTGCCTCCTCCTGGCGGCGGATTTCACATTTTTCGTTGGCTAAAATAGCCTTGGCACTCTCGGTTCTGAACTGTTTCTGCTGTCAGCGCCAGGCCCACCATACTGGAGGTTCAGTTTCCAGAAATTAGATAAAATGGGGGATCTTTTTTGGTCCGGAAAAAGGGGGCGGTTGTATTGGTTGGTTGGCGGGGTAAAAATATTTACAAAGTATTTAATAGGCACTATTAATGGGAAGTACCGTTGGTTTGATTGGTTGGTTGGGGTGAAAAAAATTATTACGTATAACTAGACACTGGATTATAAAATGGGAACTACAAGAATTATCACTTTAAAAGTAACGAAAACGAGCGAAAAAACATGACAGAAGAAAAAAACACGTCAGCTCGTGGCCAAAGCACACTTCGATCTTCTTGTGTAAATTCATAATTTCTAAATGTGAACATAATAAGACAATCAATGTATCAGATCATATTGGCTTAGAATATAAAACCGCATTTCGTCATGTATCCCTCGATAGATAATTTCACTTTTTACAGAAAATACTTTGGCTAATCAACTCTACCGACTGATATTTTTTTTTTCTGATAATAAAAGTCTTCGAGACACCGCGTATGATTATCACTAAAGACAGTCGGCTAGATTTTCGGAATCACCTGCCAATATCACCCTGCCAGTTTAGAAAGAAAACTACCCAGGTGCCCAAAGATGACTGTCATTTATTGTTGAAGGCAACACGGAGAAAAAACAAACCCGGATGATTCTCAGAAGCTTTACGATACGACCTGACCTGAGCTAAGGGACAATTCATACACCATCAACTCAAATCGGCCCATCCCTTCCAGAGCACGTTCGACTGTGTCTTGCCACGTACAAGTTTTGAGTTGAAAAATATACACCAGAGCTACATTTTATTCCCTCCCCTCGGCCCCTTCAACCGACAAGCTTTCCAGCAGTAAATCCGGGTCTGGCTGTGTCCACCCAACCCTGCTGGTGAACGGCGGATAAACATAGTAATAAAGTCCATGTCTTTCCAAAGGGGACCAGCATGGTCGACAGACAGTTTTGCTCCACACCCCGGTCGTTGAAGAGCTTTGGAGCGCTCAGTGCATCATCTGTTTGTTCTGAACAGCGTTAAAGTGCATGCATGTGTGCTGTTTTCGCAGCTGGACAACACCAATAATGTCGTACTATTTTGACCAGCGAGGAAGTGTCACTTTTTTGCCGAGGAAAACTTTCCACTTTCCTTGAACTTTCGAGTAGCCGTCTCCTTCGCATATAGTTCAGCATGTTACACAGTTATTTGTCTTGGTTCTTTACTTCTCCCACTGGCCAGGAGCATAAATGGATGCCATGTTCGAGCAAGCAACTTATCTTGCCTGTGAACTCCGAGCACGACCTCATACGAGACGGCAATCAGGCGGAGGAAATCTCGAAAATGTGTATTTTTTCATTCACCGAACGACGAAATATCAATTTTCATATCACATTGTATTAGCATTCCTCGTCGCTCGTTCGAACACACGTTTCCCATACATCAGGAGAGCAATTTTTCCGTCGTCCCTGACGTCGAACTGCAGACGAGACGTGCCCAAATGAAATGGTTGGGAAATTTGTTTGAAGAGAAATGAAATCGAAGCCCTCGATGGTCTGAACCACCCCCGCTCCACCCCGACGGATTGCAACTAGGGAAGGCGAAATTGAATTCAATTGAATATAATAGCCGATGAATGTTGCTATGAAATGTGATTCCATTCGAAAAATGGGTTCCTTCATATTTGATTTTGTTTTTGCTCACTGTTCAGAAATGACATCAGCCTCTCGGTTTATCCGATTAATTCAATTTCTTGCTCGACTGGTTCGGTGTTTGTGTTTAACTGGATGACATCATGGATTGAACGAAGAAAGAAAAAACTGTCATCAAAATAATTCCCATCGCGAAAATAAGCGTCAAGGTGCCAGAAAACAAAGCTAAACATCAATCAAACGCCCGTCTATTGGATTCCGATTGCTAATACCATCAAAGCTCGACCGCTCCATAAGCTAATTGTGCGCTGTCATAACAGAGATTTCAGCACACTCGATTAAAAATAGCCCGCATCATCCCCGGGAAAGAGAGCGGAGAGGGAAACAAAAAACAACAACCACCACGAGCCATTATCGCAGTAGACATTGGAATCAAAATTCGATCAAGTGCGAACAGGATTCGCAACGGATTCCAATTTGATTATCGTAGGTCCAGACTGACTGAGTGAGTGTATGGGCGGCGTTGTCAAGACAAGTCAAATTGATTGTCAGCTAGTCAGTCCATTGCGACTCAAATACCATTCATCATCGTTCGCAGCTGGCATGATGTTTGCAGTCTTCGCCGTCATCATCGCCAATTTTCTAGAGCCCGGAAAAGGCGAGCAATCGAGTGCTGCGTCCGTGCGCTGGCTGTTGTGTCAATTCATCATCATCATCATCATCATCATTATCATCGTCCTCGTCGATCAAAAGCGTGCGCGAATATGTTTCCTCGCCTCGTTTCGATCAACCATAACACGATGAATATGACTGTCGGAATCCAACAATCCGTGGACTGATAAATGGCACCTCCTACAGGAGGTGGTTTAACTTGGTTCCGTTCCTGGTGAATCAAATGATTTGATTTTATCTACCATCTGGATCATTTGAACGGGTAGTGATGGATCGATGAGAGGTTGTCCGGAAAGGGCTGTGAGATGTTGTTGATCTTAAGCGTGAATTTAATTTGAATGTATGTCCAGAAATTTCACGGGGTGTAATTTCAGCCTAGTTCCTTCGTTCGACCTATGTTTCAAATCGCCAGTCAATTATGATAAGGGCCTAAAAGTCAATTGTAAACAATGGCTTTAAACGTTGATCTCTCGCTAATCACGTGACTACTACGATATCCAACTAAACCATATGGTAGAGCAAACATTTTTCTATCAGATGCTGCTTTCAATTCGCAGGAGTGTTTTGAGATTCGTCAGAAATTGACGTTTAAAGCCATTTTTTACTGCCCTTTTCATCTGTACAGGAATATATTTCGAGGGTTTTATAGGTGAGACTAGGTGGTGTATTCTCTGAGGAGATTGGATTCTACGTTTTTTCCGTTGTACGCTCTGATGGAGCCTTATTTACAGGGTTCAATCTATGGACTGTGTAGCGTAAGGGCATCTTCAACGGTGGTCCAAATTGTGGTTTGGATTTATTTTTTTAGACCAAACGCCAAAAACATCGCTGCACCTGTGTTGTAAATTTTGTTTTATACCGGATCTATTTTGCATAATTTTAAATCTGGTATGTTTTGATCTATTCTTGCAGCAATTAGAAACAAGAAAAATATCATTCCAAAAAACTACACGCTATTTTATAATACCAATTAATGAGTAAAATTTCGGTTTTGGGGCGGAAAGGGGCGGGGTTGGGGGCGGGAAAGAAAGTGGCGTTGCTCGCGGGGGTGGAGAAAACCTAAGGTGGCGCGGGGGTAGCGATTGTCTTTTCGTTTCTAATGGAAAGACGTCTGGTTGCAACAGTTAGACAAACTAGAATGGTTTATTTCTTCATTAATTATACAAGGGTTACTATGACTAACAGCCCCGCTTAACCTTGAATTTGACGAACTCCAAGATATTGCCTTATTTCTTGAAGTTTGGGAAACGGAACTGGTTTTGTCAGGATATCAGCAAATTGTTGACTAGAAGCAACGTGTTGAAGAACCAGTGCATTACTTTTCAATTGTTCCTTAACAAAGTGATGGCGCAGATCAATATGTTTTGTCCGCGCTGAATATCCAACTTCCTTTTCGGTCAAACAAATAGCACTTCTGTTGTCGCAACGTAACGAAATTGTTGATTCAACTCCACTCAGCTCAGCCCTGAATGATCGCCACCACAAAGCTTCCTGTCCAGCAGCTGCGATAGCCATATACTCCGCTTCTGTTGTGGATAAAGCAACTGTGGGTTGTCGTCTGCAGCTCCAAGCAACTGCAACACCCGAGGGAATGAACACATAACCTGTTATGGACCGCCTTGTTTCTACATCATTGCTCCAATCTGCGTCCGTGTATCCATGAAATGGTTCTGGCTTCCCGTTGCTGTAGACAAGCTTGACGTTTTTCGTTCCTTGCAAATACCTGAGTACACGTTTTGCTGCAGTCCAATGAGCTTCTCCCGGGTTGCTGCAGCAACTGCTAACTGCATTCACCGCGAATGCAATATCGGGTCTGGTAGACTGTGCAATGAATTGAAGTCCACCTACAAGTTCACGAAACGGCACATGTTCCATCCTCTTGGTTTCATCAAGTGATTTCGGACACATTTCCTTTGTCAATCTTTGGCTTGGATCCAACGGTGTTGAAACTGGATTGCAATCAGCCATTCCAAACCTTTCCAGCAACTGATCGATGTACCACCTTTGATCTAGCATAACTGCTTCTTCAGTTCGTGTCACATGCATTCCAAGCACCTGTTCCGCCAAACCCAGATCCTTCATCTGAAACCGGAACATTAGCTGTTCCTTCAACTCTGTGACCATATCGTTGTCATTGGAGAAAATCAAGAAGTCGTCCACATACACAGCCACGATAAGGAGCTTGTCATCCTCAATCAGGAAATAGACACACGTATCCAGCTTTGATCGTTGCAGGCCGATGTTTCTTTACTCCGCATCAAGCTTCGTGTTCCATACGCGGCTCGCTTGCTTAAGCCCGCATAATGCTTTCTTCAGACGACACACCTTACCGCCATCGACAACAAAGCCTTCTGGTTGCTCCATGTAGATTTCTTCGTCTGCCAGATCACCTTGAAGAAAAGCCGTGACCGCGTCGAGTTGATAAATCTGCAATCCAAGTCTTGCTGCAACTGCCATCAGGTAGCGAACCGTAGCGTATCTGACAACAGGTGAATACGTCTCGATGTAATCGACTCCTTTGATCTGCGAAAATCCTTTGATTACCAACCGCGCTTTGTATCGCTCGACTGTACCATGGGCCTTGGTCTTCAGTTTATACACCCACTTTGATTTCAAAGCCTTCCGGTTTGCCGGCAGTTCGGTGAGTTCCCACGTGCGGTTATCATGCAGGGATTTCATCTCTGCATTCATCGCTTTCAGCCATTGATTACTATCATCGCGCTGCAACACCTCTGTATATGATTCCGGATCGACGTTGCCATATACCTGAGACGGGGAAATGCTTTGAGAGACAGCATTGAAGCTTAATTCAAAATATTTGTACTTGCTTGGAGTATGGCGCTCCCTGCCGCTGCGCCTTACCACAGATTGTTGGTTATTTAGTTGTGGAGGGAGCGCTGCTTCTGCTGCATCTGGTAGCAGCTCTTCATCACTACTAACACTCCCCGGTACTATCGTGTCTGCATAGCGATGCTCGACATCCGAATCGAAGTCTGTCCCTGCCATTCGAAACTGTAGTACTTCTGGTTCGGAAGATGTTGACTGTTCTTCATTGTTGCCTTCATTCAAGAACATAACATCACGACTCACATATATTCGCTTGGTTCTTGGGTTGTAGACTCGGTAACCTTTTGATCCGACTCCATACCCGACGAAAATACCTTCTTCCGATTTTGAGTCCCATTTCTTCCTGCGCACCTTTGGAATGTAAGTCATCACTCTCGTTCCGAATACATGCAGATTCGACACATCCGGCTTCATTCCGCAAAATCGTTCTTCTGGAGTTACTCGAAGCCCCTTTGTCGGGGAACGATTGACGAGATAGCACGCTGTTCCAACTGCTTCTGCCCAAAATGATTTGTCCAGCCCGGCATCGAAAAGAAGACAAAGAGCACGCTCCTCAAGAGTCCGGTTCATGCGTTCGGCTAAACCATTTTGTTCAGGGTTATACGGTACGGTGGTTTCTTGCTGGATGCCACATTGCCGCAAATACTGCTTCATATCATTATTTACATACTCCGTGCCGTTATCACTCGCTTGCCAGTTTGAGTTTCCACATACGCTTGAAAGTCCTTGAAGCATTCCAGTACTTCGGTCTTTGATCGAATGAAATAAACGAAACATTTTCTGCTGCAGTCTTCGATGAATGTGAGAAAATATTTGCTTCCACCGAGGGACATCGTTTCCATAGGACCGCACAAATCGCTGTGCACAAGTTCCAACACAACTGTTGATCTACTCCCTTTGGATTTGAACGGTTGACGGTGATGTTTTCCTTCCAAGCAACGCACGCAAGCCGGTAAAGTTGTTTCACTAAACTGCACACCTATAACCATACCTCGAAGCTTTTTCAAGCTGTGCACGTTTAGATGCCCCATGCGACGGTGCCACAATGCGATGTCTTCTTTCGGTTTCGTCATACAAGAAACATATGCTTCATTCTGGCGGAGTCGGTACAAGCCACCTTGCTGCATACCGACAGCCACTACGTTGCCAGTCTGGTCGAGAACTTCACACATATCTTTGGTGAAGACAACACGTTTACCACGACTGCAAATTTTATACACTGATAGCAGGTTCATGGCAAGTTCCGGAATGCAAAGTACATCCAAAACGTCAATCACTTCCGTTGAACCGCCTACATTTGCTTCGATCGACACATTGCCCTTGGCAACCACCGGTGTCTCCATGCTGTTAGCAACTATGACACTGTCACTAACCACTTTTGTCTCTTTTAGCATCTTCATTTCTCTGCACATGTGGGACGACGTACCTGAATCGAAGATCCACTCATCCGCACGGCTACGTTGATGCTGAGCCACGAAGGCAGTGTTCCTATCAAACTTCTTCGAAGACTGCTGGTTTCCTCTTCTATGGCCGTGTTGCTCCGGCTTGACTTCTCGCTGGCATTCCGAGGCGTAATGACCCATTTGCTTGCACCGGAAACATTTCACATGCGTTTTGTTCGGTTTCGTTGGTCCGGAATCACTTCCTGTAGATTCATCAGGCCACTTGACATCCTGCAAAATCTTTGCCCGTATCGTGTCCGCTCGCATCTGGATTCCTGATGCTTCCAGACCCATAATCATGAGTTCGTAGGTCTTCGGCAAACCCATCAGTAAGATGCTTGACATCCATCGATCGTTCACCTCGAAGCCAATCTCCGATAATTTGTGCCTCGTGGACATCAGAAGGTTCACATATTCCTCCACCGTAGCACAGTCAACGAGCTTTACTCCAGTCAGCTGCCGAAGTAGTCCGAACTCCCGAATGTATCCGCTGTCTTGGAATGCCGCCTTTAAACTGTCCCATGCGTCTTTGGCCGTTACTGCATTCTGAACTAGGCTGTAGTTCATCGGATCAATGCTCAAACAAATGGTTGCTAGTGCACGTTCCGAAAGCTCGTCCGATGGATTCTCCGTTTTGATGGCTGCCCACGTACCTTCTCGAATCATTACCATCTTAATCGCGAAGGCCCAGGAGCTATAGTTTTCCTGGCCACGCAATCGCTCCGCCAAGGGCAGAGATACACTACCTCCTGCTGGTAGAATTCTGGTCGGTCCATTGAAATTCGCACGCTGGTTTCCTACTGCTGCACTTGATCCGGTCGTAACTTCGACACCTGGAACTTCACCTGCATTACCACCGTTGGAACCACGTTCTGGAGATCTCCGAACCGACATTTCTTCTGCTTATCGAATCTTGAAAAAAATTTCTTCAAATGTTTGCCTGTTGCTATGGTGCCAGACTGGGCCCATAACCTAATGGAAAGACGTCTGGTTGCAACAGTTAGACAAACTAGAATGGTTTATTTCTTCATTAATTATACAAGGGTTACTATGACTAACAGTTTCATTCCTGAATAACGAATGGTTCTCTTAGTTTTAACAGCCACTGCATTTTCCGGAAAACGCTGACTAGTTCAAAGTGAGGAATCTCCCGGAATTGTGACTGTTGGGGATTTAACGACTAATTTCGTGCAAATTCCTTTGTGTTGGTTTTTTACGTAGATCCTCCGAACATTTTAAGAAGCCTGTTATGAATTGCGTTTTACGGTTGATCAGGATATCAGGGGAAGAGGATACATTTTAATATGGAAGTTTTGATAGGCTTCTTGCGGCAAATCGATTATATGTTGAAGATAGATTCAATTCTTGGAAAAAAAGTTGGAAAAATCTTGATTATATTATTCCATTGCATATTTTGCAGCTTTAAGAAAATCCTTTGCCCTTCTCGGCAGTTACATGAATTATTAATTAATAATTAACTTACACAGGGTGCGGCAGAAAATAATGCGAAAATTTGTTTTTGCTTTCAAATCCCATATTTCAACTAAATCAGCAATAATATCAACGGATTTTCGAAGATCTAGGACGTAGTCCTCTGAAGGAGGCCACAAATCCTTCGGCCAAAACTTCATGTTATCGTTCAACCATTGTTGGGTTCGATTAGACGTGTGACACGGCGCTCCATCCTGCTGTAGGACAACGTTTTGGTCCTCGGAGAAGTTGGCCTTCACCCAGGGAAGCACTTGGTCATTTAAAATACCGATATACACTTCAGGGTATTGGTTTTAACCCCAGCATCAATGAAAACAGGCGCATTTTCAAACCGTTGGACGCCACCAAGCCAAATATCATGACACCAGCCGGATGTTTGGTTTGAAATTTGAATATCACTTTTTCCGGAACGTTCTCCATTTTCTGCGGTGAGATGAACCGGTCCGTGCGGCTGTTGGCCACAGCATCGATGCTGAAAAGCTTTTCGTCGGAGAACAATATTATCATTTTTTCCTTCTTCAACAAGGAAAGCAATCTCTTGGAACGAGTCACTCGTAGTTCCTTGACCCGGTCTGTAATCAAGTGGCGTTTCACTCTGGCTCTGAAAGATGCATGCAGGTCTTCTTTGATGATTCTCCGCATGGATTTCTCCGAAATATTGACTTCCTTTGCAAGTTTTCTTATGGAACGCACCGGGTTGCGAGCAATTTTTACACGGACCGATTTGATCACGTTCGGCGTGCGTGCAAAGCGTGGACGTCCGCTTCCTGGCTTCCGCTGCTTAGGACCATCCTGCAGGGACTTTTTTATGCGGTAAACTGTTGCCAAATGGAACCCTACCACCTTGGCATTCTCTTTCGGCTTCTTCTGGGCGAGCAACAAACTAGTGATCACTTCTTTCGCGAACATTTTGACGAATTTGCAATAAAACAAATAGAATGTTTGGATGCCACACTTGAAAGTAAACATAAACATATACACTTTCGACAGAAATCAGTCACTAGCTACACGAATTAACCCAATACTCAAGTTTGAACATTTTCGCATTATTTTCTGCCGCACCCTGTATAAGCTTCTAGAAACTGATCGAACTCTTGCAAAAATATTTTCTGAATAACTTTGAACTTAGGAATATTTATGAAGACTGGGTGGAAATAAAATGAACTTGACAGAAGTTGATTAAGCTTCTCGGAAGATGAATAAACTTTTTGGAAGTTTCAAGATAGTCATGACGTTTGCTCGTTCTCTTATGAGAAGGGATCAGGTGGATCTTCAGAGAAGTCTATAAATTTGCCGACAAGTTCTCAACGTTTCTGGAAAGTTGGTTGAACTTCCAAAAAGATTGCTGATCATCCATGGAATGGAAACAGCTTTCTGGAAATAACCGGAGCTTTGAGAAGCAGATTTAGACTTTCAGAAGTTATTTCGACTACCAGTTGGTATATCTTACATAATAAAGAGCAGAATATCAAAATTATTTTAAAAGTTTACGAAAATTGAAAAAAATCTGAAAGTTGGTCGATTTGGCGGAAATTTTGTGAAATAAATAGCATTTCCGAGATGTTGTTACACCTAATCTCCAAGATTGTGATACGGTGGGAATTTCACGAAATTGATTAAACTTCAAAAAGTAATTGATTTCTTGCTTCTCGTTTTGCCTCGGTACAAAAAATTACCGAGTAGTAAGAAGTTTAAGTTCCTCTTAAAACATAAGTACCCTGGGCTTCTGGGATGTTCCTTGAACTATTGCAAAATTTCTCGAGCTTTTGAGAAGATCCCTAAACTTCTAGGAAACTCCCTAAACTTATGGAATAATGCTTGGAATGATTCCGAAACTTTTGAGAATGCTCAAAAAATCCTTAAAAGCATGACGAATTTCGGGGACGTTCTCTGAAATTCTTGAAAGTTCCCCGATCTTAAGGGAAGTTCACGGAAATTCTTGGAATATCCCAGGATTTCTGGGAAAGTTCCTGAATTTCTGGGAAGTATTCTGAGCATCTCTTCAATCTATCTTTGAGGTTTTGGAAGGTTCCCTGAACATCTGGAAAATTCATAGAATTTCTGGGACGTTTTCTGAACGTCTGAGACGTTCGCTGAGCTTCTGGAAAGTTTTCTGATCTTTGAGGATGTTTCCTGATCTTTTTGGACGTTTACTGAAGTTCTGGGAAATTTTTGAATTTCTGGGAAGGTCCCTGAACTTCAAGGAAGTTCATGTGACTTTCCAGAAGTATAGGGAACTTCTCAGAAGTTCAGGAAATATGTAGGAGTTTACCTACAAGTTCCCTGTACTTCTGAGAAGTTTCCTATACTTCTGGAAAGTTTCATGACCTTCTGAAAAGTTCTCTAAATCTCAAAGAAGATTCGTGGACTTTTGAAAAGCTTCATGAATTTCTGGAAAGTTCTCTAAACGTATGGGATGTTCTCTAATTTTCTGGAAGATTTCCTGAACTTTTGAGAAGTTCCCTAAAATTTTGGGAAGTTCCTATAATAGCTTGGGCAGTGCCCTTCTGAGAAATACCCAAGCAGTTCTGGTCAGTGCCTTGGATTTTCATAAAATATCCATGAGAAGTGAAAATGATTTTATCCCAATATAATGATGATGTTAACATTCCCGGTTTTCATGGGTTTTCATTTCTATGCCAACTGAATTTTCTTTGCTGTTATGAATGAAGTCGGCTCTAAGTGCTGGTCGAAAATCTGCTGTCACTGTTGTTTTGATTATTAATCGGTAAGCATGAATTTCATTTGACGAAATCTGAATATCATCTCTTGTGATGATTTTTTTTATTATTAAGTGATTTTGAATCCTAATACTAACATGGAACAACCAGGGCCGTCACCATCGTCCCAGATCAATAGATGCTAGCAGTGTTGAGCTAGAATACCCTGGACTGGGCTGTCGTTGCATATTTTCCAATCGCGACGGGTAATTGATATTCATTGTGGTTTATTGAATTTCATTTTTGACATTTTGAAATTCATATTGAAAATGAACCTGTCCAGGTAACCAATAAGCATTAGCATATGCAGTAAATCAACCGTAAATCTGCATTTCAGATGTTACAAGGATTATATTAGCACTATATCAGCATCTTGAACGCTATCTGTTGTAAAGCTGCATTTTAAATGCTATTTAAATGTTTGTAGCCTGTAATAAGCATTTCGAATGCAAAATAGCATTAATGAAGCATTATCATAGCATTGCAGTAAAGCAGCCGTATATTGGGCCAAAAGTGGCGTTTATGTTGCATTTAAGGCAACTTAATTGCTTGATTGGCTGTCGTGAAGACGCTTTGGAATTGCTTATTGGTTACCTGGGTGTTTACATAAATGAATATCAACGCATTTTGAAAATCGAACGTTCATTCTTCTGGTTACGTTTGTTGTCACGAGTTATCATTTGATTTTCTCATGGAACTTATAGGTAGTCAATGTTATATTGCCTGAAAATCCACGCTTTTGAACCTAACGAGCATAACTTTTATCTAGACTAGTTCTGATAAGTTTTCTGAAGTTCTGGGAAACTCTTTGAATTTCTGGATAGTTGCCTGAACTCTTAACTTTTGGGAAGTTCCCTGAACTCATGCGAAGCTTCCTGAATTTATGGAAATACCCTGAGTTGCCTGAACTTCTGGAAAGAAGCCTTAACTTCTGTGAAGTTCCCTGATTTTCTGGGATGTTCTTGAATCATCAGGGAAAATCGCAAAACTTCTGAAAAGTTTCCTAAATTTATAAGAAGTATCCTGAATTTCTGATAGGTTCCCTGAGTTTCTGGGAAGTTCACTGAATTCATGCGATGTTTTTCGAACTTCTCGTTCATCATTTTTTCACCTCTTCTGATGTTGAGAAAGAGGACCCAAATACTGCGGGCCGTAAGTTTTCAGGATAGCTTTGCAAAAATCCTCCAGCAGGCTGGTTGACTCCCCAATCCTCACATTTTCGTCGAGAAAACTAGCTGAGGAACCGTACACCAACATCCGGAAGGCTGCAGTGCACTTTTATAACGGACTCAGGCTGACAATTCCATCCCAACTAAGCTGGAAAAAGTCATCTGATGACTCTAGTTGTCGCAATGTCCAAGAATATCTCACTTGGCATACGGAAACGACGTAGAAAGTGCTTCTCGTGCTTGTTTATCCACTGCCAAATTACAAATGAGCATTATCTAATATCGTTTAAATGAATTGCATGAATTCACACACTCACCTTCAGCCAAACAAAAGAGCAAGTACTCCTCATCGTCTGATTACGACGCACTACTGGCAGTAAAAATGATTTTGATCAATCGATGGCAGAAAGTTTGCGAAAAAACTGCAATCTCTGGAGAAAAAAAAAACTTCTGATCTCTGATGATGACTGATTGACAGGATGGCAGGAATACAGGAAATACAACACCGGTGCAGGGAACGCAAAGAAGGTCTCTTTTAGCTAGTTCTATTCAAGTTTTGCCGAGGCAAACAAGTATAAAGTTGTTTCAAAAATAGACCACTACTGAAGATGCCCTAAGCAGTGAAGATTTGGATCAAACCGTGTGTCAGTTGAGAGCTTTCGATTTGGAGAGCATCAAGCAGCTGCTGTCATCCCGACCGTTCATCGAGTCGTTGGAAAATCCCCAAGAGCTGATTGATTATCTCACCAAAGACAATTATTTGCGACGAATATTGCCATCGATTTTTATTTATTTATTCAGACGTCAAACAATAGTAGACCGTCTTGTTACATGGATAATTCTTACATGGATACATCCTTATACTAAAATTAAATGCCTATGTTCAATTACTTCGCAGAGTGTTAAAATATTTTTTCAATTTTGTCCTAGGTGTATTAAAGTCAATCATTTCACAATGCTGATTATATACAATCATCATGCGGTTCAGCGGTCCAAATTTAGCATAATTTGAACGATGACGATCTACCGCAAATAGGTTACGATTACGTAATTGTCGAGTGGGGGGAATATAAATTTAGCTTTGACAAAAGATCAGTTGAGTCAATACGCTGTGATAACAAGTCATTAACAAACAAGACCTTTGCTTAATCGCGACGTTCTCTCAAAGTTTCAATATCGATCAGCATACAACGTGCTTCATATGCTGGGAGAGGTAATGCTGTCCATCCTAGCCTACGCAGTGCATATAATAAAAACTGTTTTTGGATTGACTCTATTCGTTCTTCATGTTTTCTTTCATATAAGGGGACCAAACAATACTACAATATTCTAATATTGACCACAAATAAGCAACATAAATCGTTTTTATTGTTTATGGATCTAGAAAAGTGGTATCCAAAACGTTTTATAAAATTGAGCATATTGCCTATTTTATGAACTATCGTGTTATAATGATCCACAAACGTTAGTTTTGAGTCTAGAATAATTCCTAAATCTCTTTTTTATCGCATTTTTGTACTCTCAATTCCTAATATAACTTGAATATTTGGGGTGCATTGTTTTCATTATGAGATAACATTTTTGACGTAGGACTACGTCTTCGTTTACTATACTGGGGTACAATTTTTAAAAAAATGGCATTGCGACTGTTATGAAAAGTGGTCAGGTTTTAGGCATTAATTTTATTTACATGGCATAACGTCACAATACTATAACATAGCCTGATACACAATATCCCTACATAATGCCCGATTCGTGGCTGCTCCTCTCCAATCCCTTGGGCACCTTGTACCCCCTAGGTCTTGCTCCACTTGGTCTAACCATCTTGCTCGTTGCGCCCAGCCCAGTCGTCTTGTACCAACCAGGTTCCCGTCGAACACCATTTTTGCAGGATAGTTGCCCGGCATTCTCGCAACATGTCCTGCCCAGCGTATCCTTCCAGCTTTTGCCACCATATGAATACTTGGTTCGCCAGCGAGTTGCGCGAGCTCATGGTTCATCCTTCGCCTCCATAGTCCGTACTCCTGTACTACACCAAAGATGGTTCTTAACACCCGTCGCTCAAAAACTCCGAGTGCTCGCAGGTCCTCTTCAAGCATTGTCCACGTCTCATGCCCGTTGAGAACCAGCGGTCTTATTAGCGTTTTGTACAGGATGCACTTCGTACGGGAGCTAAGGCATTAATATCTCAGTTATTTCTCAAAATATTTTCAAAATTTTTACACCGATCAATCGGAAGTATTTCTACGCACCAATTACAATCGAGTCAACAATTGTTGATTTCGAGCCACATATTGAAAAATTTATCAATGTTTAGCCTTGTCTTAAGAAGTATATTAACTCCTTCAGGCCTAAGGGGTCATATATGACCCCAAAAGGATAATGGCTGTAAGTCACACAGACTGAATAAAAGTGCACACCGTCTTCGGCAAATTTGTTTCCCATAAATTTTTCTATCTGGAAAATATAAAAAAAAAAACACATGAGTTTGAGGCCCAATTGACGACTTAGAACATCCTGAATATGAAGACGTTCAGGAAGAAAAAAAGCCTTATTAATAGAGTGAGGCGTTGTTTTAAAATATTGTACATATGCATACGTATTGTTAAATTCCCGTTGATAAACGTTAAATATGTTTGTATCTTTCAGGGATTTTCTAGATAATCCAAAATTTACTTGAGTTCAGAACTTCCGATCTACAGTTGTAACAGTAGCTATACGATATGTATTAAAAAATATTGAATGAACCTTTTGGAAGGTCAACAGGCATTATTCTGTGTGATGTTCTAGGTCATTATAACAGTCCTTGAGTTCAGAACTTGAGATCTACAGTAGTAACTATAGCTTTTTGGGCTATACAAAGTTACGCTACGTGTTCAACCATATTCAGTGAATATTTTCGAACATTTCGAACCTCGAGCCCGAAGGGAATTATAAACCTCAGATCTGACTCCACGATGCTCGGCACATGACCAAATAATGTGATCTGCGTCCTGGTAGCCTTGTTCACATTCACAGAGATTGCTGTCACTCAGCCCAACACGGTATAAATGGGCGTTCAAAGAATAATGATTGGACATGAGGCGAGACATTACACGAATGAAGTCTCGACCCACATCCATCCCCCCAAACCATGATTTCTTCGACACCTTTGGGATGATAGAATGTTGCCATCGCCCCAAATCTCCTTTACTCCATTTATACTGCCAGCTGACGAGTGACTGTTGACGAAAAATAGGAAAAAATTCGTTGAAGGTGATTTGTCGATCACAAATATCGCCATCCATAGCGCCCACCTTTGCAAGCGAGTCCGCTTTCTCATTGCGCGGAATTGAACAATGAGATGGGATTCATACAAAGGTGATGATAAAATAACACGAAGATAAAGCACTTAGAAGCTCCTGTATTTTCATGAGAAAATACGAGGAGTGCTTTACGGGCCTCAAGGAGCGAATAGCCTCTATAGAACTGGGACTATCCGTGAAATGTAATACTGATCCGGTGTTAGTGAGGCAACCATTTCTAGCGTAAAGTGTATAGCCGCTAATTCAGCGACATATACAGAACAAGGAGCTTGAAGTTTACGATTGGCTATCAAAGATCCGTCAGTGAAAAACAATTGAGTGGAATCAACTTGGCCAAACTTTGCAGCAAATATAACAGGAGCAATCATAGGACGATGATCCTCTGGGATTCCATGAAGCTCCTGCTTCATGGATAAATCAAAATGTATCGAATTATCGAAGTCGGAGAAGCAAACACGATTGGAAATAATCGGAGAAGGGCTGACATCCTGTGTTATGAACAAATGGTACAAAGTCATGAAGCGAGTTTGAGGATTCAACTCAAGGAGCTTCTCAAAATGTTCGATTACTTGAGCGTTCCTGACTTCACACCTGGTGAGGAGCCGGAGAGACAATTCTGTAAACCGATCCGAGAGTGGCAACATGCCAGCCAGCACTTCAAGACTCATGGTATGAGTCGAGTGCATGCAACCTAACGTAAAACGAAGACACCGATACTGAACACGTTCCAGTTTGATGATGTGCGACCGAGCCGCTGACTGAAAACAAAAACTACCGTATTCTATAATCGACAAAATCGTTGTCCGGTACAATGATCTTGCGGATGTGCTCCCCACCAGGTCCCGGTGTGCAGAGAAAGTAAGATTTACAGTTGTAACAGTAAATTTTAGGCCATACAAAGCTACAATAAATATTCAATCAAATTCAATTAATATTCTAAAATATTCTAATCATTATAAAGCAATATGACATGTTCTAGGTCATCCAAACTATCCTTGAGATCAGAGCATAGGACCTATAGTAGTAACAAAAGCTTTCTGGGCTACCCAAAGCTACGATGTGTATTGAAACATATTCATTGAATATTTTGGAAGAACAACAGACATTATGAGATAATCTTTGGATGTTCTAGGTTATCCAAACTTTCTTGGAATTCAAATCTACAGCTGAAGGACTAAACAAAGTAACAAAATGTGTTTGACAAAATTATGTGAGCCTTTTGGAAGGTCAACCGATATAATGAGATATCTTGGGATGTTCAGGTTCGTAAAAACTGTTCTTGAGTTCAGAACTTAAGATATACTGCAGTAACCGTAGCCTTTTGCCTATACAAAGCTATGATAAATATTCATACATATTCAATGAATATTCTGAAACGTCCACAGACATCATAAGACATCATAAGGAACCCCCGACAAATTTAGTAATTGACAAATTCCAGTAAGTTTGTAGCAGTTGAACGGCCTTTGAAAAAGCCATGTGCTGCGTTAATTATTCTCTTTTTAATTTGGCTAAAAACATTTTTATTTAGGATCGATTCGAAAAGTTTTGGAATGCATGATATTATGGGAATGCCACGATAATTTCGAAAATCGGATTTTTTGCCACATTTATAAATTGGTATGAGGAAAGACGTTTTCCATTCTCTCGGAAATTCACCACTATCCAGTGACACATGAGAATGCCTTGTACAACAATGTTACTGACATCAATATTACCGGGATAGTCAGCAAAGTATGAAATATTTTCAAAATCACGATCATTGTCCGAAAATGTTGTGTAAGTCACTTGAAAAAATGTTGCAGATAGACTACAAATATCTTCTGAGTTATCTCCTACTTTTTCGTCCAAAGTCATATTTGTTGGAAAGGACAAGACTTACTCTCATTTTCAGTTTTTGTGTTATACTCAGATAGTGCAGAGGAAATAGCTAAATTAAGTTGATCGCAGATATTCAAATACTTTTCCAAATAAGCTTGATTATTGTTGGCGGGCCATCAGGTGGGATGTACCACAGAAATTTCGAGAATTTTACAGAAAGGAGGATTGACATCTTAATCAACTGTTTCTAATGTAGACATAACTCTATTATTGTGAAATAAACAATCGGTTTTATTGAGTCATGTGTAATTTTTTTTGCTGCTATTATTTTGGTGTCCAACATTTAACGTGGACAGGCTTTAGTCATTGCGTAGATAAATGGACTTTTTGGCAAACTGTGATTTTTCCAATTAATTGCTATATAAATAATAATTGAAAAGTGGAATAAAAAATGCGCCAAATTTTAAATTTTAAATGGTCAACTTTGTAATTCAGCCTAAGGATAAGGATACTGTCCATTAAAAAGGCTTATTCCTTCGACAAAAATGTTTAGTGACCCAAAACTTCGTGATTGATGACTGGAAGTTCCAAATTTTCCTGATTTTTTCTGACTATGCTATTCCAAGTTATAAAGATATCTAGATCAGGTCAGATCATGGGATATCTGGCAGTTTTTCAAAAAATTCACAATTTTGGTGTAAATACTCAAAATTTTAAAAACTGAATTTTGACCATTTTGCATGAAAAGGTAACACATGCAAACAACATCGAAGTCATTTTAAATGTTTATGCATGTGAATTGATCAACTCTATTTAGTCTTATTTTTCCGCGGTTCCATAGTAAAAGTGGAACGAATCCCCCTCCAAAAACCTTAGACCTACATACATATATACGTCAAAGCGTCGCGTAGTGAGAAAATTCTGAACTTCTTTTCATCAAACAAATGACGCTGAGCTACTGAACAGTTTTCGAAGACAGGAACCTTCCATATGGACAGGATAAAAAAATACATTATGTTCAGGAAACTCACTTGTGCATTAGTGCCACGCAGCAACAAATATCTGAACTATTAATCACCAAACGGAAAGACCTACTGAACAATTATATCGAAGACAGGAACGTTCTATATGGTCAGAATCCCAAGATATAGCATATTCGGGAAGTTTACTTACACACTAGCGCCGTGAATTGAGACAATTCTGAACTTCTGTTCATCAATCAAAACACCTTGACCTGCTGAACAACTTTGTCGAACACTGAAACCATCCATTTGGTCAGGATCAAAAGATAAGGCATTTTTAAGAAATTTACCGGCACCTAGCGCCGCGTAGTGATCAAAATTCTCAACTAATAGTCACCAATGATACGGCCTTGATCTAGATGGTTAGGATTACGAGATATACCAAGTTGGAACGAGTTTTATCAAACTTGATACACTACGTATTTTATTTACGCGGACACATCTCGCAATATCGCATTCTACCACGCTATTTGAGGAAATTCTGTAATCAAACAAAACGCAGTTTGGTCCAGAGCAAGTTTTTTGAGCCTTAGACGCTGATTTTAGTTCGATAGGTGCTTCTGCATCAAAATGGTAAGAGAAAATCTACACGTGTTGTACAAAATACAGTGTGTCTCACAATAGGTATCACCTTTTTTCAGTCTTGGTTTATTTCAGCTGGGTAATTTTAACAGCGGAATTGATGATACCCGTTTCAAGTGTATTTTTTGACAGCTTATCGCTGAAGATAAATAAGCGATTCCGTTTGTTTATATTTATCAGCTACCATGGAAGCCATACGGGAGCAAGTTTTAAAATTACATTTGCAAAAGCTTATACCGTGTCAGATATTCAATAGCCTTAAGCAGTTCGAAGTGAGTAAGCGTTTTGTTTTTCGACCCTTGAAATGGTTCAAAGAAACTGGAAATGTCCATATCCAACACAAAGGAGGTGCCAGACGAACTGCCAGAACGAAGAAAAAGATCAAATGTGTGAGGGAGCGAATAAGACGTAATCCGGCCGTATCTGGCCGTAAATTGAGCAAACCATTTCAAATGTCCCCTGCTTCAATGAACAGGCAATATGCGAGTGTGATAAAACATCTAGTCCGTACATCACAACGGAGACGATGAACACTCAGAAATACGTTAAGGAATGTCTCCAGAAGCGATTATTGCCGATGATCAGGCAGCACGAAGGTCAAGCAGTGTTTTGGCCTGATTTGGCGTCATGTCATTACGCAAAGGACACTTTAGAATGGTTCAAAAGTCAAAATGTATGTTTCGTGCCGAAAGACATGAATCCGCCGAACTGCCCGGAGGCACGGCCAATCGAGACTTTTTGGGCTTTAACCAAAGCAAAGCTTCGAAAATTCATAAAACCAGCGGACGACATCCAAACATTTAAAAAAGATTGGCCAAAAGTGGTCAAAATGGTAGGAGTACCATTGTGCAGAAGCTAATGGGTCATGTTCGAGGAAAAGTTAGGGTTTGGTTTGATTAATTTTTTTGTTAAACGTGATTTATTTTTTAAAAAAAATACAAATTTTTTAATAATTTTTTAATAAAAAACTTTTTTTTTTTTTTTTTTGTGTTTTTTTTTTTGGGGTGTTAAGCTGTATGGGAAGTTATCAAGGAAAAGGGCGAGAGATTTGAATTGAATTAATATGGTTTATTTCTATAACATGCATGTTTCAAATGAAAAATTAATGCTATGATTTGGTTGATTTGTTTTGCTGTAATCCCATTTTGTTTTAGTGACACCTATTGTGAGACATCCTGTACAACAGCGCGAGTGCTCAAAGGTTAATATGTTTGGAAAGCTCTCGATTGACAGCGATTTAAGCGCATCTAGAACATTTCGAAATAAGACATCTGCCACCTTCGTAAACCATCTGGATTCAATTGTCTCAGCGGAGGGCTCCACCGCGGCTCACTTTCTTCATTTTTTTTTCGCCGGTCAACGCCCGACAAACTGCGGCGGGCTCGATTTTGCATATTTTATGAAAAGTAACGACATCATCATTCTTCGACGCAGTACAGCACAGCCATAAATCAAGCGAGTTTATGATGTGACCCCTTCTTTCTCCCTTTCATACTGAGGTCTGCGTTGAGAGAGCGGTGAGGGGGGGGGGGGGGCAGGGTAGTCAAGACTTTCGCCGTGAATGGAAATTTATTTTGGGATCGATCCTCCGGTCTTGCCGTCGTGATTTTGTCATTTTCGGCGTGACAAAAGAAACGTTCGGTAGATGGGGGAAGGGGGGGGGGTCTTTTGCAAAGTTTATTAAAAATTATTGGGACATGCGAGGACAGAGAAAAAAAAGCGCCTTTCAAACGTGACGATGTTGACGAAGGTTGCGAAATTGTTAGTGTGAATCGCGGCGTGATATGATATTAGCATAAAGGGGGTATCGCGATATCGTTTCCTTAACGGCCCATGTGATGTGATGATGTTGAGGGTTTGACAGGGAAGTAAATTAAGCGGCGTCACTAGCGATGAGTGAAACGTGATTGACTGCAATTAGCGTTGTCAATATATTTTCCCAACCAATTGCTCTCTCGCGAATCGTCGATCGGAATTAATTTCAATTAGCAAAAAATCGTTTTCGTTTGGCTTCCTCTGGTTCAGAGGAAATTGTTTTGGAACTTGATTGAAAGGTTGCCGCTTGGAGTTAACCAGCTCATTTTTCCCGGTAAAAACAAAAATCCGGGCGTTTTTGGTCAATAGCATAGGTTTAAAAAAAGAGAAAGCCAGATTCAATTTATGATCTACAACTAATGATAACAAATGTCCAAAACGTGTTGAAATACTTTTAAATCGTTCCCATTTCAAGGTTTATTCGAAGCAAATTTTTCACCAATCGACCTTTCTGCAACCCAATTGGTGATATTTATATGCCCATCGAATTAGCATTCGGATCCCCTATTTATGCAGATTGGAAATTATCAATTTCCTTCCTCACACTTCTCCCTGCTTCGATAGGGAGGCAAACCAAACATATGTTGAGAAAGATATCGTTCCCAAAAGCGACTAATAACGAGCCTGCTGCGATGCAAAAAAAAGGTCAACAACGCTTCGTAGCGTCAAACAGTTAAATTTCCGCCAAGAATAGGAGCCATAGATTGACGTTTATCTGTTTAATTTATGAGTGTTCGTCAGTTTCCATTCAGTTAAACCCCTGTTAAAAAATCATAATAAACTACAACCCGTTAGAATGTACCTGTTTCGTGACCCTGAAATGCTTGCAACCATCTGCACCGCCATCGCATCGGACGACCACCCCCCAAGCCGGTGGCAGCGGCGCGTGCAACGGTTCCTGCTTTCCATACGAATGTGTAGATATTCAAATATTCATCCCCAACGGCACAAAAATCCGTTGCTGCAGCCTCGGTAGCTCAAAAATGCGATATTCACGCTTTGTGGAACACTCCAGTAATGGTACTTCCTCCTTTCAAACCGCGCTTACGAGGCCAGAGGGGGCCGAACTCAAATCCAGCGACAACGCCGAACGGCTGATTATGATGTATGAGCAGACAAAACGTTCATAAAAACACACCTGATGCAACTGATTTCAGGGCGCAACCTTCCCGGCGGTGAGCCGGGCCACTGACGCACTAAACACCAGCACTAAATCTATAATGAGCTTCCGTTGAGGCAGCCAGAAAAACTGGCTCTGGCTTATGACTTATATCCGCATTAACCAAAATAAAGAAACACAACATACGACACTAAATGGCAGCATCATAAGGAAAGCAACAAACCTGCTGTGCATTTTACTGCTCTAACAGTCATAAGCCCAAATTAGGCCACCGCAATGCCACGGCAAGCAACCGGAGCAGCAGCCACAGTGGTGTGATGAATTTTAATCCGAATCTGAACCGCATTCGAACGGCACGCACGAAAGTATCTCTATGGAAGTAATGTTGCTTCGGTGCGTCTAAGGAATTCATCAATAGCTCTCAGCAGTTGGTTCTCCTCCCCAGCTCTATCCTGCTTGAAGTGGCGGTGGGCACGTGACTAAATATTGGTTTATTTAAATTCACTGCCTCATGGAACGACCCGGTTTTGCCTAGCAGCTTTCCATCCATCGGACCCGTACCGTCTTCTGTATGATCGGTCGCTAGGAGGGGCCGTGATTCGAAGAATTTCCAGTCAAAGGCTCGGTAATTGAGCTAACTCATGATCTGTGAACGGCCGTTTGGGATTTGAGCTGGTCCGGAGGTGATCCGGAGGTGAAAAGTATAGGCTTGTTTGTTAGAAGTTGAACTTGGGGATGTCAGTTTCGCTTTGTTACGACCCTTATGGGACTTCAAGCCGGGACTCTACTTTCAATGGTGGAACGTTTAGCATCTCGAGAGTTTGGACAACGAGCTAACTTGATCTGATTGGATTCAAATTGAGCAGAATTTTTGAAGATTAATTGTCGAGCATTCTAACAACGTTTCTAAGCCTCGACTCTTCCACATACACTTAATTGACATTCAGGTCAAGGCCTGGGTATCCTCTGCTATACACAAATGTCGTGTCCAAGTCACAGGGTCCTTGGCACTTCACCAGCTTTGCAGTCTATGGAGCGTCCGGATGTCCCTTGAGCGACCCTTCCACTTGAGCGATCCACCTAGCCCGTTACATGCTTCTTCTCCTTATACCAGTTGGTCCGTTCTCCATTTTCGCCGAGCTGTCGTCTGATATTCTTAAGACATGCCCAGCCTATCTTGGTCGACCGATTTTTGTGGTGTGGACGAAGAGCGGTTCTCCCAGCAACTGATTCAATTGGTAGTTATTTGCCATTTTCACGTTCCGTCTTCCATCTGCACTCCACCGTAGATCGTTCAAATACTTCAAGGGTGCGTTGGTCCTCCACAAACATAGGGGCCAATTATAGAAGTCGAATCGACCGTCACTTTGATCGACAGATCTATTTTGCTATTACAGATGTCGGGATCGACGATATTTTGTCGAGTTGGTCGACTCAATCGACCGCTCGGAAACAAGTTAAAATATTAAGATTGTATAAATTTTAGTGACTGATTTGTCACATTTTGTCGAGTAAGAGTTTGTTTCGAAACGCGTTTTTCATCGGTTAGTGGTCATTGGCTGAGCAAGGTAAGAAATACACTAAATCATTATACTAAATCATCTTTCATTATTTTTTGCAGTTGAATTAACAGAAAAACACTTTA
Organism: Aedes koreicus; assembly: GCA_024533555.2. Classification (NCBI taxonomy): domain Eukaryota; kingdom Metazoa; phylum Arthropoda; class Insecta; order Diptera; family Culicidae; genus Aedes; species Aedes koreicus. The sequence goes on from JAHHFK020001074.1 coordinate 97,373, forward strand.
GAGTAACGGAATTCAATCGATCGCTGCCTTTCAGGCCAAGTCAAGGGACACATACCCTACTTATAGCAAAACAATGTCTACAGTATGTCCCATAAAAAAATGCGAAAGTTTTCAATACTTATTGTTGGGTAGCTTTAAACATTATTTTTACTTTTATACAAATCATGTTATTTGTTTTTGCACAAAGCACGTAATTAATTATAATGTTTGAAAATCTATATATATATATAATCTATAAATATAAAAATGGATTTCTGTCTGTCTGTCTGTCTGTCTAAACCTAAATCTCGGACACGAACGATCGGCGTGAAAATTGTATGCAGGGGTTTGGGGTCGGAAAAGGCTTAGAGGGGGCCCCCCCCCTTTTCTGGAGGGGGGGCCCAAAAAAAAAATGCCACGGGAATAAAAAACCAAGGACCAAAATTAGGCGGAAGTTTGGGGGAAATTTTTGGCCCCCCCCCCCAAAGGCCCAAATGAAACAGAAGTTTCTGCATATCTCAAGAACTAATCAAGCAAATGGAACCACATTTGGCATATGGAGTTTTCTGGAGGAGAAATGTTTCTATGGTGATTTGAAACCCCGCCCCTCTCCTAGAAAGGGTGCTGTCATTATAATGAAACTTAAATTTCTTTATAACTGTAGATCTACTAAAGCAAATGGAACCAAATTTGGCATGCGGGGATTTTAAAGGCAATAAATGTTTCTCGAGAACAAATCAAGTAAATGGAACCAAATTTTGCAAGTGGAGGTTTCTGAAGGCAAGAAATGTTTCTAAGGTAACTCGAGACCCCTCCGCCCTCTGTAAGAGGGGGACTCTCTTTCAAATGAAACACAAATTTGTGCCTAACTCGAGACGAATCAAGCATACGGACCAATTTGACATGTGGAGGTTTTTGGAGGAGAGAAATGTTTCTATGGAAGTTTGGGACCCCTCCGCCATCTGGAAGGGCCTGCCTGCCTGTCTGTCTGTCTGTCTGTCTGTCTGTCTGTCTGTCTGTCTGTCTGTCTGTCTGTCTGTCTGTCTGTCTGTCTGTCTGTCTGTCTGTCTGTCTGTCTGTCTGTCTGTCTGTCTGTCTGTCTGTCTGTCTGTCTGTCTGTCTGTCTGTCTGTCTGTCTGTCTGTCTGTCTGTCTGTCTGTCTGTCTGTCTGTCTGTCTGTCTGTCTGTCTGTCTGTCTGTCTGTCTGTCTGTCTGTCTGTCTGTCTGTCTGTCTGTCTGTCTGTCTGTCTGTCTGTCTGTCTGTCTGTCTGTCTGTCTGTCTGTCTGTCTGTCTGTCTGTCTGTCTGTCTGTCTGTCTGTCTGTCTGTCTGTCTGTCTGTCTGTCTGTCTGTCTGTCTGTCTGTCTGTCTGTCTGTCTGTCTGTCTGTCTGTCTGTCTGTCTGTCTGTCTGTCTGTCTGTCTGTCTGTCTGTCTGTCTGTCTGTCTGTCTGTCTGTCTGTCTGTCTGTCTGTCTGTCTGTCTGTCTGTCTGTCTGTCTGTCTGTCTGTCTGTCTGTCTGTCTGTCTGTCTGTCTGTCTGTCTGTCTGTCTGTCTGTCTGTCTGTCTGTCTGTCTGTCTGTCTGTCTGTCTGTCTGTCTGTCTGTCTGTCTGTCTGTCTGTCTGTCTGTCTGTCTGTCTGTCTGTCTGTCTGTCTGTCTGTCTGTCTGTCTGTCTGTCTGTCTGTCTGTCTGTCTGTCTGTCTGTCTGTCTGTCTGTCTGTCTGTCTGTCTGTCTGTCTGTCTGTCTGTCTGTCTGTCTGTCTGTCTGTCTGTCTGTCTGTCTGTCTGTCTGTCTGTCTGTCTGTCTGTCTGTCTGTCTGTCTGTCTGTCTGTCTGTCTGTCTGTCTGTCTGTCTGTCTGTCTGTACCTTATAGGCTCGGAGACTACTGAACCGATCGGCGTGATAATTTTTGGTATCCAGTGAAGTTTTTGGGACCGGGGAAGGTTCTTAAGGTAGTTAAAGACCCCTCCCTTCTCTGAAAGGGGGGGGGCTCCCAAACAAATGAAACACATATTTCTGCATAACTCGAGAACTAATCAAACAAAGGATACCAACTATAGCATGTGAAAGTTTTTAGAAGCAAGAAACGTTTCTATGGTAATTTAAGACCCCTCCTCTCTATCGAAAGGGAGGCTCCCATACAAATGAATCAGAAGTGTCTGCATAACTCGAGAACTAATAAAGCAAATGTAACCAAATTTTACGTGTAGAGATTTCTGAAAGCAAGGAATGTTTCTATGGTACTTTGAGAACCCTCTCCTCTCTAGAAGGGGGGGGGCTCTCATACAAATGAAACTGAATTTCTGCATAACTCGAGAACTAATGAAGCACATGGAACCAGATTTGGCGTGTGGGGATTTTGAAGGCAATAAATGTTTCTAGGGTAGGAGCCACTCGCTCACTCTGTAAGAGGGGGGGAGCTCCCATACAAATGAAACCCATGTTTCTGCATAACTCGAGACCTAATCAAGCATATGGAACCAAATTTGGTATGTGGAGGTTTTTGGAGCAGAGAAATATTTTTATGGTTGTTTGAGACTCCTCCGTCCTCTGCAGGGAAGGGAAGGGTCCATACAAATGCAACACAAATTTCTGCATAACTCGAGAACTACTCAAGTAAATGGAACCACATTTGGCAGGTAGAGGTTTTTGAAGGCAAGAAATGTTTTCTATTGTAGTTTGAAACCCCTCCGCCCTCTGAAAGAGGGGTCTCCCATACAAATGCAACACGAATTTCTGCATAACTCGTGAACAAATCAAGCAAATGGAACCAAATTTGGCATGTGGAGGTTTTTGAAAGCAATACATGTTTCTAAGGTGACTTGAAACCCCTCCTCTCCCTGAAAAGGGGGCTCCCATACAAATGAAACACAAATTTCTGCGAGAACTAATCAAGCCTTCGAAACCAAGCTTGGCAGGTGAAGGTTTTTGAAAGAGAGAAATATTTCTATGGTGGTTTGAGACCACTCCACATTTTGGCAGGGGAGACTTCCATACAAATGAAAATCAATATTTAGCATAACTTAAGAGCCAATGAAGCAAATGAAACCATGAAAATTGGCATGTTGAGGTTTTTGAATGTAGAAATGTTTCTATGGCAGTTAAAGACCCCTCCTCCGTTGGAGCTCCCCCTCTCCCATACATATTAAACACAAATTTCTGCATAACTCGAGAACTAATCAAGTCTATCTATCTGTCTGCCTGCCCCTTATAGACTCGAAAAGTTCTGAACCGATCAACGTGAAATATGCATACGGTTTTTGGGGCTGGGAAAAGTTTTTATGATTGATTGAAACCTTTTCTCTCTCAGGAAGGGGGGTTCTCATACAAATAAGACACACATTTCTGCATAACTCGAGAACTAATCAAGCAAATGGAACCAAATTTGGCATGTGGGAGATTTTGAAGGCAATGATTGTAAAAAGGGAGGGCTCCAATACAAATGAAACACAAATTTCTACCAAACATGAGAATTATCCAAGTTACTAAAACAAAAAATGTGTATTTCCCGGGTAACAAGCATGTTCTGATAGAAGTTTGAACCCCTGCTTAGTCAAGAAAAAAAATCATGCTGAAAATGAACCATAAACGTGCCAGTTTAATCAAAAAAATAATTTAGTTGCAAGCGTAGCAGCGCTCGCACCGGGTTCAGCAAGTTGGAAATATAATTCTTATCAATGTGCAACTCTAGGAGTGGACAGAAATTTCTGCAAGAACCAAAGATGTGAAGAGAAAGTATTGAGTATTGCAGGTTGTGAAATTGAATAAAGGGTGATACGGTCAAAATTTGGTCAAGGGAAAACGCGTGTAAATCGGTGAAATCGTTTATTTAAAAAATCAAATTAAATTTCTTTTTCAAGTTCAATTAGTATAAAATTCAGGAAAAATATTCAGTTAGGCTTCCGCTTTTCCAAATCCGAATTGCCGGGCCTTACGCTTGACCCCTGCCATCAGATTTTGTACAGCCACCTTGTCCACCTTCTTCGCCGCAGAAAGCCAGTTTGCCTTGAACTGTGCTCGTCTTAGCAGTTTTTTTGGTCTTCTTGGGGACAGTTGGGGGGGGGGGGGGGGGTGCGGGGGGGGGGGGCGGGTTTGGGGGGGAAAAGAGAAAGGTGTTGGGAGGTTAAACCTTGGGGGTGGGTGGCGGAGATGATGGCTGGGGGGACAAAGTTTGGTGGTGGATACACGGTGTTCAATAAGTTCGAATACAAGTTTTCATCATTGCGTAGGTATGCGCCATGTACATATTCTGCATTGGTATTGGTGTCAGCTTTAGCTTCATTCATACGCTACCGAATGTGCGCGGTGTTGACATTCTGTTAGTTGTTGTTTGTTTGTTACGCGCGATGAAAGAGTATCGGGACTTCGTAATTAAGCGTTTTTTGAACGGTGAGCGACCCGGCGATATATTCCGGCTGCTGAAATCGCATGGGGTCAAGCGGAACTTTGTCTACACGACCATCAGGCGATACCGGGAGACGTCCTCGACCAATGACCGTGCGAGATCCGGTCGGCCGCGTTCAGCGAGGACGCCACGGGTCATCAAGATCGTGAGGGAGCGAATTCGGCGCAAAAAGAACCGCTCAATCCGGAAAACGGCTGCAGATCTCAACGTTTCCATTGGAACCGCTCACACCATACTCACCAAGGACCTTGGTTTCAGGCCTTACAAAAAACGTAAGGTCCATGGCGTTTCGGAGGCTACCAGCAAAAAGCGGTTGGATCGAGCTAAGAGGATCCTCTCTCGGCACGCTGGTCAGGAGTTTGTTTTTTCGGACGAGAAACTGTTCGTGCTGCAGCAGCCGCACAATGTGCAAAATGACCGGGTGTGGGCGCCATCGAGGGACAGCATTCCTGAATCCAATATAAACATCCCTCGGTTCCAAAGTGCCGCGTCGGTGATGGTTTGGGGGGCAGTATGCAAACGTGGTAAGCTACCCTTGGTGTTTATTGAAAAAAACGTCAAAATCAACGCGGCGTACTACAAAACTGAGGTTTTGGAAAAGGTTGTTGCCCCCAGTCTCCGAAGCCTCTACGGCGATGAGCACTACGTGTTCCAGCAGGACGGTGCACCAGCCCATACGGCAAATGTGGTTCAAGCCTGGTGTCGGGACAATTTAACCGACTTTCTGGACAAAACTTTGTGGCCTCCCAGCTCCCCGGACTTGAATCCTCTCGACTTTTTTTGTTTGGTCCTATATGATGGCGAAGCTGAACGAATACAAGGTCAGCACTTTGGATCATTTCAAGACGGTAATTCTCAAAATCTGGGACGAAATGCCCATGCAGTCCGTGCGTGCCGCCTGCGACGCGTTCGAGAAACGTTTGAAGCTCGTTAAGGAGTACAAAGGGGGGGTCATTCCAAGAGAAATGTTGTAAACGTTCCTTGTAAACATAGCTTTCAATAACATAAATCCAAAAAATAAAAAAAACATGTTTTCATTTTTTTAACAAATTTTGAAAGTGTATCCGAACTTATTGAACACCGTGTAAAACTCCTGTGAGGTAGGGGTTGGGGGGGAGGGGGGGGGGTTGGGGGTTTGGTTGGTTGGGTTTGGAGGGGGGGTTTTGGGGGGGGTTTGGGGGGGGAGGGGGTGGCTTTGGGGGTGTCCGGGGGGAAGTTGGGGGTGGTGGGTGGGGGGGGGGGGGGATGGGGGGGGGAAAAGAGGAGGGAGAAGGGGGGTACACAGCTCGAAAAAGTAGTGTGAATTTATGTTCAATATCATGCACATAAATGGAGCGTCACAAAACATAAAATACTACATAATGCATCGTGTAATGTTTTTAGACATTGCATACATTGCGGATATTATTGTATGCAAAAGCTCTTCTTTGTTAGAACTATTTCATGCAAGTTGCTGCTTCGTGTGGAATAAAATAAAATGTTTCGTGCTCTGATATTTACATCACAATGAAAACTCAGATTTTTTTTTCTGTGTAGTTGAAATTGAGCGTAGGCCATGTTTTGAAGGCGGTATCTGATCGAATATAGGCACTGACCGGTGGACGAGCTAGAGAACTCTTGGTATTGAATACGTACTAATATAGCGCTTTGAAGTTTATATGCGGAAAATTGGGAAAACAGTTTTGTATGAACACATGTTATTGTACTTAGGAACAAACACTGTCCTACAAGTTGATGACCCCCGGGACCCAATAACCTTAAATTTGGCCCATGTTTTCATGCTCATTAAATTAATTTCTACTTAATATATCGGCCAAGTCTCGTGTGAATCATCACCGGAGAGCACATGTCTAACACTAGAACCATTTTGGTTCGTCAATTGAGTCGCCTTAAATGCAACATAAATGCCGCTTTTGGCCAAATATACGGCGGCTTTACTGCAATCCAATGATAATGCTTCATTAATGCTATTTTGCATTCGAAATGCTTATTACAGGCTACAAGCATTCAAATAGCATTTGAAATGCCACTTTACAACAGATAACATTCAAGATGCTGATATAATGCTAATATAATGCTTGTAGCATCTGAAATGCAGATTTAGGGTTGATTTACTTCATATGCTAATGCTTGTTGGTTACCTGGGTTATGAAGCAGGGGTTTCAACAGTGTAAAAGGTTTCAACATAAGTACCTTCATCCATTGCGTTAATTGAAAAATTTACAAAATTAAGCAAATTTAGAAGAGCGTCCTTTCATAAAGCCATGTTGCTTGGTAGTAATGACATTTTTTACTTGTGAAAAAATGGGTTGATTCATAATGGACTCTAATAGTTTGAGCATACAAAATGGTATGGCAATCCCACGATGGTTTTTAACATCTGATTTTTTAACGCTATTAAAGATCGGAACCAAGTACGATTCCTTCCAAATGCGGGGAAATATGCCAGTTTTTAAAGATGAATTTGAAAATAAAAAAGGTATTGTAGTGAAAATGGTGGTGAGGAAAAAAAAAGGAGAGTTTTTTTTAGGGGGGGGGGGGAAATTCAGGACGAGTCTTCCTCGAAAAATAAACTTCTTCGAAGGTCAGGCAGAAACTTCTCAAAAGTATAGGTAGCTCTGATTAGTAGTTCAAGCAAGAATATCTCAGAAAAACCAGTACCAAACATCTTCGAATTTCCAGATCATATCAACCAGAAGTTCAGGAGAGAATTTCCTAGAAAATCAGGAGATGACTTCTCGTAGCTTCAGGACGATGTTTAAAGAAGAGGACTTCTTAGAAAGAAAAGGACTTCTTCTTCTTTGGAACTTTCCAGAGGTTCTGGAGTTCTTCCCAGAAATTCAAGATGCAGGAGATTAGGGGAAAAAAACTTCCCGGAGTTCAGGAAGAAACTAACCAGGGAGGGCACAACCTATAATTTTTGAAAAATACAGAACCAAACCTCCACAAAGCTCAGGAAGATACGTCCTAGAAGTTCAGAAGAGAACTTCTCTGAAGTTTAAGAAAGGACTTCCCAGATATTCCAGAAAAAAACATTTCCAAAGTTTAGTTGAAACTTCCCAGAAGTTCAGAAGAGAATGACGATTTCTTGAAGTTGAGTAATTAACCTCTCAAAAGAACAGAAAGAAATATTCCAGAAGCAAAGGGGGTACTTACTAGTAGAATTTCTCAGAAATTCAAGAACAAACTACCCCGAAGCTCCGGATAAAACTTCCCAAAAGTTCAGAAGAGGACTTCTCAGAAGTTCAGGAAGAAACTTCCAACAAATGTAAGGGAATTTTCCTGGAGAGGACTTTCCCAAAGTTTTGGTAAAATTTTCCTCGGAGTTCAGGATGGAAGTAATCAGAAGTTTAGAAAGAATAAGCTCAGGAATAAACTTCTCCGAATTTCAGGAACAAACTTACCTATAAGTTCAAGAAGGAATTTCTCAAAAATTTCAGGAATTCAGGAGAGGACTTCTTGAAAGTTCAGAAGGAAACTTCTAAACCGTTCCATAGTGGCCAAATTGCCAAGAACCGCCATGAAGTAATTCAATTGGGCAGTCCCGGAGGGGGGTCTGATGGTGCAACAAGGATACGGATTTTAGTTAAATCAAGAGTCGGCCTTCTCTCAAAGTCGACCCTGACACTCCACACTCTGGCACACAGTGCACGATGGCCGAGCGCAGGCCTCTGTGTTGGGTTAGTCCATAAGGATTTCCCTCAACCCCGGATCGTTATTGATCTGAACTAGTATAATTGCCCAGAGAACCACACAGATGGAGCTTGGGAGTTGTTTTCATCTTCAATGTACACTTTTATTAATTCATTTTATTTATAGATCAGTACCGATGCTGGTCACGTCCTCACAGTATTTTGGGAGTGGGAGGAGAAAGATTAGTTTGGTAATCGATGTTAGAAACCGTGTCTATTTCCAAGGGACGGAATGTTGTGTTAGTGAAGAAGGGTTATTTTAAGCGATCAATGAAAGTGCAGTTTATCTGGTTGTTATTTAGAAGCAATTGGAGAGAGAAGAGGCAAAGTGACGGATTGAACTCCTAACCTTCTGCTCGGTAAGCAGAACGGGTTATCACTGAGATACCCAGCTGGGTCTTGAACCACCTTACTGGGGATATTCCGTAAATTCCTGAATATTCTGAGATGATCCTGCGTGTTCAGAAAATATATTTTGGATATTCCGAGGGCTCCCGGCAAAATCCGATAACTTACAGATTGTATTCCAAAAGATTTGAAAAACCATTTAAATATTCTGGAGACTTCCTCCATATTCCTAAAACCAAACAGGTGGTTATCGCCAGTCTGGTTCAAGGAATATTAAGGTAGTCCCCAGAATATTCGAGGGGGGGGGGTTCTCAAATCATTTGCAAATCAGTGCGATCTGCATTTTCATAAAATTTGAGTTAACAGCAGATTTTGATCTATTATGTAATAATTACAGTAAAATTTAGAGAAGTACACCATGTCACATTTTAATGAAATTAAAATAGTCAAACCAAGGATTTTTAGGTCCTACAACTAAGAACGAACGTTTTCCCTTTTCGACTTGAGCTTTTTCGTTCTATGATAATGTTTGATCATTTCTGCCGTGATTTGACGAGATTCGAACGTCGTGCTATGAAGTTGGATTTTTTCGAACTATGCATGAAAATAGAGTTCGAAAACTTCTGAATCGTTTTCCCAATAGCTAATTTTTTAAGTTCATTACCAACAGTACATAAATATTCCAGAATCGATCTGACAACCCGTAGAACTCCCTGAATGTTCGAAAGACTTCCAAAATATCACGACAACTTCCTGAATATTTCAAGAACATCCTTAACAATCCTGGGATTTCTGAAATATTCTTAAAACAGTTCTTGAATATTCCAAAATAGTCCTGAATTCTCCCTTGCAATAAGGCGGCTATCAAAAACCTTTGTTTCAGTCTGAGTAAAGCGATAAAGTTTCTTAACATTCACTTGAGGTGATTTTAGCTTCCAAGCGATGGTTCTTGCCCTTTCCTGCTTCATCATCGTTCATGTCCGCAGCCGGATTCATAAGGGTGAACTCAGAAACAATTTAGGCAAAAACTGCTTGAGTAATCTTTTTTCCCACAATCTAGAGTACAAAAGATCCTTGTTTGAGAATTTGATCCTGATGATTTCTTTCAGTGTTTCTCGACTGAAGCCTGTTTCGCTCTTATGAAGTCTTCGATTTCTGTCGAAAATATTTTTCAAAAATAGAATTGACACTGCCTTCAGCCATGATGTGCCCTGGTTTCTTGTTTTGAATCGTGATTTATTATTTCTTCAAGATAGAGAAGAAAACATAAGAAATCATTCGATTCTACATTTCTGTTAATTGTTTTGTAAATACTTGTTTTTTTTTCAGAAAGCCACAAAATCGAAGCTTATATTTGTAATATTGATGCCAATGTTGCTTAAACCCTATTTTTCCTCTTTCCTCTTTTTTCAGGTCAGTATCAAAATCTTGCATCGCTAAAAAAACGAACCTTTCATCCGACCGGGGGCTCCAAACGCGCTATGCAAATAAAGTTTCGGTTTTATTACACGCCACAACTTCAAACAGTGATAATATCCGTAAGTAATTTTTCACCACGCGAAACACCATCCAACTTTGCGCTTTTTCCCCTTCCTGTTCGACCCATAGCCATCATCAGAGGACCAGATAAAAAAAAACAAGTTCCCACACATAATCATCCCAAGATAAACATGTTCAAATTATTATTTCAATTCCCTCCTCTCGCGCATTCGCGTCTGATCGTCATTCAGAAATACGCCTTTCAACACCCCAAACCCCACCGGCCTTCGCGCGGACCATAGAGGCAGCGGCACGGACAGAGGAGCCTTGAAAAAAAAAAAGTCGAACAAAATAAAAGAAGAAAAGATAACAACAACAGCGCCACCGCCGACCGGATCCGCAATGTTTGCGCTCGAGTATCGTTTCGCCGAACAAAATTTCGTAAATGTGAACGATTCATCGCCGCAAATTCACGGTCGCACCGTGAAATGGATGCAGCACTTTCAGTCAAAGTTCAAAGGAAGTGGCTCTTCTGGCGATGAGATGAGCAGCACTTGCCTTTGTGGGAGAAGGTAAGGCACATTAGGTATGTCGTACAAGGCCATCTAAGCGAGTGCCAATAGCGTGGGAAACTACTAGCTTTCATAGTGACCGTCCAATTTATAAGCGATTGAGAAAAATTTGGCTGGATGGAACAACTGGCAGAAATATAAACAGTCATTTTGTTGAGGCGATATACATGCTTTCGACTGAAGACTGAATTATCGATAATGGTTGAGTTCATTTGCTCGATTTTTCGCAGTCTTATGCAGGAGGTTGATTGATCGATTTCTCTTTCATGATTGCGGGTTGAAACTATGCGAATCAAGGTTGGTCCCTGCGACGAAGTTTCTGTTCAAAATCTGGTTTTTAAACATAGATAAATCTGCAAAAATTCTCGTTTCCACAAGCCCAGCGCGAGTGGCGTAGGTGGTGACCATTTTGGACTACTGAAAAGAATTATCTAGTATAATTTGTTAGGATTCCACAGATTTGATTGTCTTTTGGATATATGAAGAAGATTCATTGAACGCTTATTATACACGAAACCGTGGAAAATTATTCCATCATTGCTTCAACTTATAGAGTAAGAATCATTTACCCATTAAGGTGTACTGTTTCATTGCTATTATTATTCCTCCTATAGATTGTTCACGCAATTTCATTTACAAAAAAAAGGACTTACCCATTTCAATGGGTAAACGCTTTGTGTAGTGAAAATGAGTACAATTTCCATAGAAAGAATATGAATATCAATAAGACAGAACCCATAAATGGGTAAATGATTCTGTACCGTGCACCAGTTTACCAAAACAAACTCTGTGGCAAAGCCTACCCTTTCATCGAAAATCGCAACGATTCCGAACTGAAGTGCACAAGATTTTTCGGCTTTCAACAAAGCAAGCAGTGCGTTAGTCCCAACCATCATCGGCAGATGTTCTATGTAGGTAGGTAGGTTGCTATATGCTGGTAATCTGCCAATAAGAGAGAGTAGCAATAGCGTTTCCATCCCAACAATGCTTCTACCGGGAAGAACCTCTTTCAGCAGCTTAACGATGGCTACGAAAGCCGAACAGAATCTGCTTAAATTAAAAATGCATTAAGCGTAAACTTACGGAATCCATTTTCTAGGTACCACAATCTCTATGTTCCACAACTTATGTCTGAATTATTTCCACACATTTCAGTGAATTTCTGATTATTTCACAAATTGGGCGTACTTGCTTTTGTAAAGAAACACTTCTATTGCCGATTTCTAGTGAATTACAATTTCATCCTCACTGTCATGTTAACTTCCTGGATGATAACTTGAAGCAATTTCTTTCTAATATTTAGCTTGAATTAGCATTAGCATTAGCATTGACGTTTGCACACCTCATGGATGGAGCTACGATGAGGAATAATTTGTTGAAGACATTGCATGCCACCTTGAAACGGAACCAGTTACTGATACGTTACTTCACGCAATAATCTCCACGAAAACACTCCTCGATCGCTCACCTGGCCACGTCCCGTTGGTGATAGGGAGGATTTGGTATCTACCTTAAGAATACAAGGGGAACCTACGTAGCTTTCAGTAGATATCAAAGGAAAAAGGAAATGAATATTCGGAGAGAATAGTTGAACAGAATGCCCTGTTTGGTGTACAGAACAAAAATGTATTTAAAAATGGTCGTTGGGAGCATCTAGTCTAAGAAGGTTAAGTGATACTCCATTGCTCTTCAAACGGTTGGGACTTTAGCATTAACTATAGTCCTAGCTCCCTATGGCTTATAGTTATAGCGCCATCACTCGCTCTCTGAAAAGAGAAGATTGTTTAAAAATATAAGAACGGGTGGTGAAAGATAACTTGTCAGATTTCTTGGATTGCAGCAGCAACATTGCGTTACTTTATTATACAACATTATACATAGCAATGCACAGCATAGCATTTTCGACCAAACACAATCCTGGGTTGGCTGTTGTAGAGACGATGGAAGCGCCAGAAGAGCTGCCTTGGGCATGACAGGCTCTTCAACCATCGATCTCTTTGCACAACACCTGGCCAGGTCCTTATGATCAGCAAGGGATGGGAGGGAAGTGTTGATTTGATGTCTACTTAAGAAGATGCTGAGAACTCATGCTACCTTCATAGACATCTGTCGTTGGAAGTTAGATGTGATTGTGTGGGAGGCTTTCCTTGGCGAGAAAGCATATGTAGGTCGTTGGGGGTGACGTAGCTAAAAATTTAATGCACTCCTTTATTGTCCGCTTTCCTGGGCTGGAACACATGCGTTTTTTACTTCTATCCAGAATTTTCTTGCGTGAGAGCTTGTCTGTCGGTTGGGACATGAGCACTAACTCTTGTCCTAGCCTTTAATGACTTATGGTTATAGCGCCAATCCTCGTTTTCTGTAAAGAGAAGAAGCATGCATTGACACAAAGTCAAACTGGTTGGAGCAGTTGAGCACTCGACACTGAAAAAGCCTGTAAGTCGCAGACGAAATAGGCATATCTGTCAAAAGATAAGCTATCTGTAGTGGAATTTAACGGAATTTGCTCGTGTTTACTAGTGATAGTTTAAAAAAGTGTTTCAGTTTTTTATTTATTTTTTTAAGAAAAAGTGATCAAGTGAAGAGTTAATTTAAATTTTCCTGGTTTTTCCATTACAATCGTTCTACTAATACGCTCGCAAAAATGGTTTTTTAAAGTGATTTTTATTTATTGTTATATCAATTGTGGTGCAGTATTTTTAATAACAAGACATCATCTCATTTATGGGTCCATTTTGGGCATAGTTAGTTCTTTGATTATTTATGTAGAATAAATTCCTGCTTCTTAAGTAACGGGTGGGAGCGTAAAAGTTGAGCTTCTCTAAAAATTCTGCGTCATTTAATCTTTGCCCAATAACATCGCTAATAAATGATAGATTTGCAAACTCACCTTATTTTTCAAGACCATCTATTTTAATTAAGGGGTTATATACCTTTTTCATTTTCAAAAAATCGATTTTTTTTATTGCTTTATCTTGAAGAACAACTCGTTGAGAACATTTTCCCAAATTTTCATAGAGAGTTGAGCAGTAGAAAGAAAGTTACAGTGCTCCTAGCCGCGCGCCTCGTTCCGGCCCCAAACTGGAGCGGCCAGCTTTAAACGCGAATATCTCGAAATTGTGTTTTTTGCCAAATAACTTTGCGGTAATATGGATTGGCAAAAAACTACTGAACCGATTTTCTTCAAATTTTTTTTAAAAATGTTCGTAATGAATATTTTGTGTGCTTGAACGATCTATATTTCATGCACATATTTTTATTTCGCCGAAATGTTTTTTTTTAGTAAAACCTCTAGCGAGCGACAAATTCAATTTTGGCATAAAACGTTCCCGTATGCACAAAAACAAATTATAAAGACGATCGTTCAGATACACGGAATTACTCTAAACTAATGATTTATTTTTATTTTTCTGGTTTCAGTTGACCTGTTCAACCTGGGGAGTTATCACCGCAAGGCTCCTCCAAAAAAAAGGCGTTTAAGGGAAACAGCCACCTCTTAAAAATTATTTAAAAAAATTTCAAAAAAATCCAAACATTCCTTTTTTTTCGACAAAAAAGGTATAAAACCCTTTAACATAAGTCGATATTCATAAGAAGGTAACCGAAAAGAGTTCCATCCTAACTCACGCAAAGCATACAATAAAAACTGTTTCAGTACTGACTCAATATGTTCTTTATGTGTATTATGATATGGATCCCAAACCACGATGCAGTACTCAAGAAGGGGCCTAACATATGTTACATACAACGTTTTTATTGTATAGGTATCACTGAAATAAAAACTAAACCTTTTGATAAACCCGAGCATATTACTTGCCTTGTAAATTATATTGTTATGGTGTTCTACAAAAGTGAGCTCGGAATCAAGAATGACTCCCAAATCTCTAACTTGATTGCATCTTTCAAAAGTTTGTTAACCTATAGTGATGGTGTCTTGCCTTACATTGCGCTTTTTAGTTAATGAGACTGAGATGCACTTTTTTACGTTAATCTCTAGCAAGCTTTTCGTACACCAAATATGGAAATTATCAACTTCTCTTTGGAAGACTTCAATGTCAGATGCTTTAAGTATTTTCATGAAAAGTTTCATGTCGTCTGCATATATCAAAACATGTAAATGGCGTAAATATATTCAACATCATTGGCAAACAAAATAAATAATAAAGGACCCAGACGGGATCCCTGTGGTACTCCCGATGTAACATTCACAATCAATGATAGCTTTCCTTCAAATCTTACTCGTTGTGTTCTTCCACGCAAGTATGACTGAACCCACTTTAATAAATTGTGATTGAAACCTATCTTAGACAATTTGTAAAGCAACAAAGGAATATCGACTCTATCAAATGCTTTGCTAAAGTCAGTGTATAAGGTTTCAACATAATTACCTTCATCCAAAAATTTACAAAATTCAGTAAATTTGTAGTAGTAGAGAGTCCTTTCATAAAGCCATGCTGCATAAAGCCATGTTGTAGAAATAACATGTTTTACTTGTGAAAAAATGTGTTGATTGATAATGGAAATAGTTTGGGAATACAAGATAATATTGCAATCCCACAGTCTCTACTATATCGTAGATGTCTTGATAGATTACAAAAACAACCTGCTCTGTTGACAAATTGCAAACTAAGGTTTGCCAATCAATCGAGTATAGTTTGTTTTTAATTAGATTGTAGCCTGCTTGTTCAAATCAAAATAATTTTCGGATAAATCGTTATCCAACTGTCATGACTGAAAATGGAATATTCAATAGCAGTTTAATAACGCATGAAATCCGATTCAAATCAACAATCAATAATGACATGCTGTTAGGGCCACTCACACAGTGATTTAGTGGATTTTCATTTAGAAGACTAGGTTATTTAAAACGATGCCTGAGAGTCGATTTGGACCAATTTATGCCAACAGCAATAGGGCCGCTGGGGCCTCTCACAAAATGAGACGGAGGATATTCTTTGGAAAAGCCATTGAAAAACATTCGAGGGCCGATTCAAACCAACAGAGGGAATATTGTTTGGACCACTTACAAAGAGTAATGGCAATATGAACAATAAGTCATACCTCCAGCTGGTTTGCACTTAACATTTCTCCCACTTTGCGTTCTTGGAGGTATTTTATCTCAGTTTTAATTTCCTATAGAAAGAAACAGTGACCTATCTTTTGAGGTTACTGGGTGTCCTCCGAAGACTCGTAAAAGTAATCCCTACCGTAGCAAATCCCATACAAACTCCAAATTATGATTTCACCGATCGACATGAGCAGCCTCACAGCTGCTATAAGAACCGAAAGGAAGCCGAAAAGTTACTCGGAGCTGACACCTTAATTTTGTCTAACTCTAACGTACACTGCATCATATCAACAAAAACCCACACCAGAAAGGAATTGTTTACCATAATTTTACCCACCACACTCTTGTCAACAAAAAACAATTCTGAGTGTAAGTCACGGCTGGTTCTTTTAGATGACAATAAATCTCCTACCAACAAGGACTCATAAACTCGGTGAAACTCTCAACACATCCCACCCGTCACAAGCCCTACAAGAATGACGACAGAATTCCCGTCTATAATCACACACTATTAAATATATTAATTACTAAGAAATATAATAATAATTATTTGAATCAATTGAGTTCTGAAACATAAACTTAGCTGAGTTTACATGCAATTTTTAGAGACATCTTCTGGACATCCAGTGTAGAGCATGATGTAATAGTCCGTAGAGGGAGTAGAATGCCATCCACCCTGATAACCGTCACAAAAATCACCGAAAATCCTTGTCTATTGAATCACAGTTTCTCACCTTCAACTGTAGAGTTTATTTCGTGAAAAAATTTTAAAGCAAAATTCAGAACATGTTGTTAAAACGAAATCAACTTTAATTAAATCTATCTAATTGATTTTAACATACAAAAATGACAACGAGAAAAAAAACAACACGTCCAGTCAAAGCCTAGCTTTTTTTTTTGCACCGATATTTCAGCAAGGACAATACAGAGTGAAAAAGAAAAATACTCATGTTGGTGCGTCAACTTTGACGCACCTGTGGTCCAAACCACTTAATGAAAACAGTTCAAATTTTGTCCACATTATTTTCTTTACTTTTTTAGGCTGTGGTGAAATTTTTTTTATGCTACTTACATTTTTCACAAAAGTACGTATTTTTGAAATTGGTATGTCCAAAAACGACTTTTTTGACATATGTTATCAAAACATCAAATTTATAAATTTTATCAACATGAAATTCTAGTCACATAAGGTCAATACATAATTTATAGCTCTGTTTAAAAATTCAGTCAAAAATATTGATAATTGACAAAGTTACAGAAGGTTGAAAACGACAGTTCATGGAAGCAAAATTTTGCTCAGCTTTTTTTTGCTACTGAGTGTATGTCCACAACAGTGATGTTTAATATAGTTACTAGATGTTTTAATGTAAAAACAGATCACAGTATGACAACAACAGAAATCTAGGAAGTAAAATTACAAAAAAAAGCATACTGACACATTATATTCACAGTGATCCCTAGGAGAAGACAAAATACATTACGCCGAAACGTCGAAAAATAGAAAAAGTATCTGTTTTCATTATTTTAAGGACTGAAAGCCGAAGAAATCATCTCATCATTATTTCTAACTTTTGATTTAAAAAGACAGCTTGTTGGGTCTTCCCCAACCACCTGTGTCAGCCGGTCCAAACATGGAGAACAGACGCTGTTTTGAGCCGCCCTAGGGGCAAGACGCTGAGCAAATATGAGCATCTCTTATTCACTGGATTCATATTGTGATATTGACCACTCCTACCTTTTGTAAAGCTTGGTTTTGACAGTAAAATTTCATAATCAAAACAAGAAAGTTCTGTCGTGAAAGTTTACCGTATCAACTTTGGGGTAATCATCACCATTTTGGGAGCTATTCTGACAAACCCTCGGAGTTTAGGTTCCATGTGGGTGATTTCAGAATATTCCAACTACCGTTGAAGCTGTCAAGCAGTATGGCATTAAAAGATTGCTTCTCCAGAAATGCAAATCCGGGCAAAGATTGGGGCAGATAAATGTTGTACAGGAAATCGATTTTGATCGTACCCCTGAGCAGGAGGCGGAGGCTATCAGGACTCGACTCCGATTTTGCCGCAGTAAAGCGTAAGTTACTTTACTTTTACTTCTTTTGCTTTACTTTTCATCTGCCGGGATACTTCTGTAGCTCAATCTGGAGAGAAGTCTGCAATAGACCGATTAAAGGTTAATTATTTTATTTTAAATCCCATTTCTAGAGCTTCCCACAGTCGAATCCAACGTCGAATGGGTTGGGTCAATCAATCCGTGCAATGGGAATATGTGGTATTTATTGACTGCAAAACGGGTCACCTCCAAAAAGAAACCAAGCCGGATCGACCAATCACAAAACTGGAATTTCAATATTTGAGTTGGTCGAACAGGATTGGTCTCTTTTTGGAGGTGATTCGTTCGGCAGTCAATTAATTTTTTCTGTTTCTCGCCTTCCTACAAGAAAAACAATTAAAAAATATTAAACAATCTACTTATCAGTTCCTTCTCCAAATACTGCGACCTTTGTCGCCTGACATGAGAGCTTCTTACGATACGATAATAAATAATTTTCCCCGACAGTAAAAATACTGCTGTTATTGGTTGCCAAGGTTGCCACCGTCGCCACCGTCACATTCAAGCCAGTGCTGCCAGAATACTTTAAATCGAGTAATAAATAATACAGATTGATGGAAGCTGATGCATTCTGAGCAAACGTGAGTTTTATGATCAAATATGAGTGAAGTTGTTTTTTTCGTTTTCGCACACATTTTTGGCATTCCACCACTCTTTATCTTGGGGGGGTGAAGAACATCATAGAGTGTGCAAATTTGATGAATCCTGAGTAAATTTGAAGAAGAAAGTTACTCACAAGAAAGCCGTCTTGCCCCTTGGAGCCACCCTTGACATGGAGAACAAACGCTTGAATATACTGCACCCATCAAAGAGTGTATCGAGTCGAGGGGTACGCCACTTTGCGATTGCACATTGGATCGCTGCAAATCCTTATCAAATTCACAAAAAAAAACCCACTATCGCCATTAATCGCAACAGTATTATGAATCGCGAAATTCATCGCGTAATCGCGTGTCATCGTCGCTGATTTTTACTCGAATCGCGAGCAGTGATATTGATGTCTGGCAGCCATGATATTTATAATCGAGCTACCCTTTTCTTTTCTGGCAACAGTGTCCAAATTTGTTTTTATTATTTCGGGCAAGTGAATCCAAGCAAGCAGGTTTTCCGAAACAAAATCAATAGTTTTGTTTATGTTTGTCTCGGTGCTAGTGGCTGCCGACCGAATAAATGGCTGCGAAATATGTCTCGAAGCGGCTAAGTGTCAGTGTCAGTCATTTGATGACTGATTGTTGGTGCTGGTATTTGCGAGAGTTATAACTTTATCCTCCTGGGTATCCTCCAAAGCTTCATATGTCGAGTCCTCATAAAGTGCTCCATACGTAGACATTCCGGTAAACGGCTCTAATTCAAGAGTAGTTTTTCGTCTTTTTGTCGCAGGTTTCAGGCATTTCTTCTGGTGCGATTTAACGTGAGCAACAAAGTTGAATATTTTCCAACTTCCACTTCTCTCCGTATTACACACTACTTGAGATTCGCATAAAGGGCAAGTCGACGTGATGTTTTCATAAGGGCCAATGTTGCAAACGTAAACAATGGCTTCTTCCACAACTTTCTTGAAAATGCAAACTCGCTCAAGTAAACTACCACTTCTATTGTAAAAGGGAACTCTTCTTCTGTAAAAAATACTCGTTTCCTTGATCTTTGCTAAGTATGTGTGTGGAATTGTGATTGTGAATTTCTACTCTTTCTGCTACATTTAGTTTCCAAGTATTTATGATATGTTTTAAAAAACTTATGTGTTTTAAGTTAATAAAATGTTTTTCGTTGAACACATGTCCAGTATCTTTTATTTTGAAAATGTGTATGAGGCCTTTGTAAATCGCACCGTTGATTGTTCCGGAAGTGATGTAGGGAGCGCATGTTTGGACGGTTCTTCGAACAGTTGCACCTCTTTCCTGGTCATTTTACTATCCATGGGATCACTTTTACGATCACTCCCTTCCTTCCTTTGGGCGTTCAGACGCTCCTTAAATGTTCTTATCACACGAGACACAGTTTTCTGCAATTCCAACTTTTTGGGGCCCCCGGGGGGGCGCCCTGGGTTTTGTTTTTGTTGCACACATTTTTTCCGGATTCTTGTTGCCGACGGGGACTTGGATGAAATGATGAAAAAGCGCTATGAATAAGATTTGCTCAACTTTATAGGTTTTCTGTGCGAAATGTTACGCAAACGTATCCATTGAGGACAATCCGTAGAGGTTTGGTGGGGGAGAAGGAAAAAAAAATTAAAAAAGGGGGGGTTGGTTTTTAGGTAAAAAAAAAGGGGGTAAAATGTTTAGAAAGAATTTTGAAGATATAGTGAATGGAGAAATTGGGAAATAGAACTGCGCGTTTTCGTTAAATCGTTTTGGTGTCTTCGGCGAGGTTATTACTTTGGTCATTTGCACACTTATTGTAGAAGATTCTATTAGAGATTTCGCAATTGTGCAACGCATAATATTGAAAATCTGTTACACTAATAATAATACATCTTGTTCTAGCACATTTCACAGCTTTACCCACGGTTCTAAGCTTAAACAAGTCTTTCCATAGCATATTACGATACTCCCATTTCCTTCGCTGTGCATCCAGCAAAAAATCCTTTTCATCCCTTCAACCGACCTACATGGAAAGCTTATCTCCACCTCCACCGTTATGCTGTCTTAAACAAACTCTTTCACTGATAATCTTTTCCAGCTTCTCCATCAATGCATATCACCGTTCATGTTCGACATCAAAGCCATGAAATCACCCGAAAACACACGTTGTTAAAATTGATTTCCTCATTCCGATCGATTGGACGTTCCGCCCCCGAAGCCACCCACAAAGACAAATTACGGCTCGTTGTAAATGTCATGTTAACCTACTTGTGAATAACGCTCGTCGAATGGTCCTCTCAATGGTGATGTCTCTTTTATCTTTACTTCGCCCCGATGACTGCCTGCAACAGATTACTTCCCCATACTGAGAGTCAATCCCCCTCCGATCCCCAGCCAGTTTACGACCGAATCCGTGCAAGCATCAAACTAATCCCTTGTTGTTCGACGAAAAATATTTCCCGCGTTGTTCCTCATCTGAAATTTTACGCCCAAAGCTGTTCCATGAAATCTCGGATCGAATCCAACGCTATTTACAACTCGAACTTGCCCATCGAGCGCGGAGATAACGAATCAGAACTCGAGCTCAGGCACGAGTCCCGGCCAGTTACATGCACTTTGCGGTCGGTAATCATGATTTGCCTTTATCCACCTACCTCGTAATGGCAAAAGAATTTCAACCGCATAAATTATCTACTCCCTGCCAACTAACCACGATAAATTAGGATCAACCATCGTCATCATCATCATCATCATCATCATCATCATGGGATCGCGCGCGCTGCAGTTTGAAAACAAATCGTAAAACCCACGAGGGCACCCGCAAATCCGGACCCTCCATTATTGATTCCAGTGGCACGCCCATAAATCTACCACGATTTGGAATTTCTGGCCACGGCCGCGGAAGAGATGCGGCTTTACTACTTTTATTTTACTACCCAAGCTGCTGGAGATGGCCGTGGGACTCTCCGTCCAGTTGTATTGTTACACGGTCACAAGTTTAACTCAATTTTGAGTCGATTTTGACTCACTTCCGTCAAAGGTCAGTAACTGAAAACTGGGATTGACTGGGATCGTCAAATCAAGCACTCTCATCTGATTTCAGTCGATGTTTCTGATTTATCGACTTATCAATCCCAATTCCATTTACTCAAATTAGAGTGACTCCACTTTTGACGGCAGTGAGTCAAAAACGACTCAAAATTGAGTGGAATTTGTGGCCGTGTAGACTCAGAACGAAGCAGCCCGGATTGAGAGTCCACTTTCAGGCCACTTTTACTCTCGATGACGAGGAATTTCATCGCCGGCTTGGATGGACAGGTCGTAAAACCTTGTGCGAGGTTTTAATGTCAAAATTGGTGTGTGCTTGGAGCCCTTCATTTGCGGAGGCTCGTTTCGTTAATTCCACTCTGTCAGTGGTCGGATTAGTTGTTTTATTTTTAATCGGAATCGGACAGGTTACGACGCGAGCTTGTTGATTACGAAGTGATGAAATTCGTGTGTTTTACAACTGATCCGGTAAATGATACTGCCATGAATTTTCATGCCTACCACCGTTACATTGTAAGGCGGTCCCCCCTCTATCAGTAGGAAGATCAAAATGGAAAATCGAATCCCCAGGGTACACCTACTTGTTGGAAGTTTCACTTTTCGCAGCACGACGACTCACGCTACACAGCTTCTTATCATTGCCCTTGCCAGGAGTAACCGCCAAACCGCCGGTAATCACGCCAACTGGCCTATCCCACGCACAAGGCCGGCTTATAGCATCCCGTTAATCCTATTTATCACAACTTGGCCAACATTTGACACCGATTTGTAGCGCTTTTCCTGACACACATTTGCCAGCCAGATATCAAATCAGATAGCAGCAGTCAGTTCCCAAGTGATCCCGCAACAGAAACCGCAATCCCGGTCGTCGGTTCTCTCGCGTCACTGCTGCACGTTTCCTCCTCCGATATGCATCGCTGCACTGCAACCGACCGACCGACGATGCAAGTGAGAGTGCGGCCGTGAAGGCGCTAGAAAGAGAAAGGGCATCCTCAAACAAGCCAAGTTCGGCGTGTCCCAGATTGCAAGACCCAGTGCTGCGGCATGTTGTTCGGTTGCTCCTTGACAGCCGAGATTCAGCGACGCAAGAGCCATTTAGCCAGTCAGCCGGATTCCCGACTTCCGACCGGTCCGAGAAATGATATGATGATGGCGGTCGGGGTAGTAGCGGTCACTTTTGCAGAAGCCAGTAGTGGAGGGAAACCTGGTCAGCGGCCCGAGCACGCATTTATTAATGATTGCATCCAAGCAAAACCGCAATGCTTTTTAACAGGTTTTTATCTTGGGCTTCCATATTTGCGCGCTTGTCTTCCTGGCTGACGAAGACGGGTTGTTGTCATCACTGGAGGCAATTTTCAGGTTGCGAAATTGATTCGGTGGGAATGCGTTGTTTCTCCTTTTTATTTCTTATTCGAATGCAAATGCAAACTGGAAATTGATATGTTTCAGCGACTGTTCAGCTCTTAAATAAGTTACTTTTTAGGGAATAAACATAAGAGCTTATGGTTCCAATTAACAGTTCTGGTACACACATTGAACTTGAGTAGCGCCGTATACAAATGCGAAAGTTGGATTCCTTTCGTTTTTGGAAACTTTCAACACTTTCTGCACTACTGGAATATATGTGGACTATGCCAGCAATTGGAGCATGAATTTACTGGAAGCAAATTAGTAAGGCTTTTTCCAAGTAACCAAAAGCTCCGAAAGAAACTTTTTTGGCTTGAGCAGCTAAGTTGAAAATGCCCCATGGCATTCTACGCAGTTTCACATTTTGGTCGTTATATGAACTTCAAAGTACACATGTAATAACTAGTATCCTGACACAAGCAACCGTGTACTGAAACCATTCTATAATAGTAGCCTGTAATATTATAAAGGACCTCAATAGATTAGTTTGCATTATACCTCTAATAAGAGCAGTCGTCTTTCCATATCCTTATCAATAACTGTATAGCATTCTAAGCAGCTTTTGAGCTTAGAGCAGCTGCCCACGAAGAACCTCTAATCAGCATCAGACAAAACTTGCTTAGTTAGCTCATAGTGGAACTCATTTTGACTAAGCTTTAATTTTGACACAAGTTGTCGGTAAATTAGTTCAACTGAGTTGAAATGATTACTACAGCACTGCTTGCAATTCAAGTATATTTTGTGGAAGTTGTGATGAAAATTGCAGTCATCGAAAATTATGTTAAATTGCTAGTCTTCTTCCATGGTGAAAATGTATGCTTCATCTGTAGAAATACGGCAGTTGTTCCAACTACTGTGCTTCAGACAACAAGCCTTAAAAATGAAGTTCTCTCGCAAAATTTGCCAACACACCCGTGTGTTCGAGTGCAAAAATTGTGGGATAGTGTTCATTATTTGGGCTGGAATTTTACGCAGAATTAAGAGCAACTTCACCGGTGCTCTGCTTTTGGTTTAAATTTATAACATATTTGAGGTATTCAAAATTGAAACTTATTCAAAATTTTGTAGCTCTTGGATTTGAAAAATAAACCAAGCAAGACAGCAATCCTAGGTAGATCCTATCAAAACTGATACATTACAAGTTGTTCAAATATTACTTTTCAAACAAAATTTACGCGTTCTAAAATTGTGTGCTACTGTCCATCACTTGGTCTGTACTTTGACGCAGTGTTGTGCAAATATCAAAGTTAAGAGCAACTTCACCGGTGATCTACTTTTGTTCTAAACTTTAACCATACGTGGAACAGTCCAAATTCAAAATTGTGTAGCTCCTAGATTTGATAGCGGTACCTAGTTTGATCAGGTATGCATGACAGCTTGAGTTGATGACGATCAGCGCCCCAGTGTGGTGAATTCTGGCAACTACAGCTTCTTGTAGAGATAATAAGCTGACTGCAGCACAATCTAAATGTTGAACCTCCTTGCTGTTATCTAGTGACCGAGGATAAGCGAAGCCATAGTTTCGCCAAACGGGTGGATCGAACGGTTTCCTAGAAGCGAATCATCATTTCCTACTAAAACAAGAGAATTGCCTATTCATTCTCAAACTGAACTAATAATGATTTCTTGGAACAGTTCTGGAATCCAATACTTACAGAAATGCATCGGAATTCAACCGGATTTTTTTGCGATAGCATTGTACTAAAAGCGTCCC
Organism: Aedes koreicus; assembly: GCA_024533555.2. Lineage (NCBI taxonomy): Eukaryota > Metazoa > Arthropoda > Insecta > Diptera > Culicidae > Aedes > Aedes koreicus. The sequence continues at coordinate 121,778 of JAHHFK020001074.1, forward strand.
AAAATAATCTTGGAGGCAACCCAGGACAGTTCTACAAGCATTCTAGAACTATATTAATGTTTAATGCGATTCTTGTTGGATCGCATGGTTTCCTAGAAACAAATCGTCGTTTCTCACTAAAAAAATAGAATCGCCAATAAATGCTTGGATTAAACTTATCCTACATTCGTGAATAAGTTCAGAATTCCAACACGTACGGGAGTCCACCAGAATTCAACTGAGATTTTTTTTTCGAGATCTTTGCTCTAAAATCGTTTCAGACACAACCAAATCTAGATTCAAGATGATCGAAAAATCTCACTCTAGCAAATCAATCTTTGAAAAATCTGAATTCATCAACTTACATCGCTCTCCATCTTTTTGCAGTACATCTTGAAAATCTTCATCAATCTTCTTTGTGACTACTAAGCGTGCGCACATTGCATCCCTCGAGGCACCCCAAAACAGTTCTGGAAGGATGCTGGAACTATTCTCAAAGCAACCCAGAATTAATCCGGATGCGTCCCAAATACTGAGAAAAATTTCAGGAAGCATGTCAGAACTACCTTAGGAGCAACGCATAACTGTTTCGGAGGCATTCCAGAATAATTCTCGAAAACAGTCCAGAATAATTCAGGATATATTCTAGAACAATCGTGGATGTAACCCAAAAACATTCTGGAAGCACGCTAGAAAGCATCTCAGAACTATTCTTCTCCTCTCTTAGAACTGTTTTCGAAGTGAATTACTATGGAAAGTGTGCACAATCGTGGAAGCATTCCAAAAAAATTTTGATAGCATCCTAGAACTACTCTGGAAGAATCTAAGAACTGTTTTGGAAGCATCCAAGAAAAAAATTTAATGTTTGGTTTCTGGAGTCTAGAGACTATCTCAAATATTCTGGGAAAGTTCCAAAAACAATTCTGGAAACATCAACAATCAACAAAAATCCCGAAACTCCTCCATAGTAGCTCTGCGAGTATTCCAGAACAATTCTGGAAGCATTTAATAAAAATCCCGGATGCATCTCAAAACAATTCAGGAAACATTTCAGATCTAGTCTCTACGTGTCTGAAACGGCGTAGTGGAAGCATCCTAGAACCACTATGAAACAAATTACTCTGGCAGCTTTCTATGACATTCGTTGAAGCTATCTGGAACGTTCGTGGAAACAGTAGTGGAAACAGAGGAGTAACCCAGAATTATTCTGTAAGCATCCTAGAATAACTCTGAAAGCACCTAAGCACTGTATTGCAAGCACCCAAGACAAAATTGAAACCAAACAACTCTGGAGACTATTTAAAATATTCTGGGAAACATCAATTCCAAAAACAATTCTGGAAACATCAAAAATTCAATTAAAATTTCGAAAGCATTCCATAGCCTAGATCTGCAAGAATTAGAGAGAAGCATCTGGAAGCATTTATGAAAAGTCCTGGAATCATCCAAAAACAATTCTGGAAGATTCTCAAAACTGCTCTGGAAGCAAACAAAAAAATTCCAAAAGATATCCAGGACAATTATTCAAGGTGTGCTTCCACATTTGTGGAAACAAAACATAATAATTCTGGAATTATCCCAGAATTTTTTCTGGAAGAATCTCAAAATGGTTTAAAAAGCATTCCAGAACAATATTGTATGCCATTTGCTCTAAAGACGTTCTAGTTTATTTGTGAATGTTCTTCAAAACAATTAAAAAAGCATCCCAGAATTACGCTGGAACCATTCTAGAACAATCGTGGAAACATTTCATAGCTATTCTGGAAGCATCCCAATCAATTCATAAACAGAATTCCATCAATTCTTGAAGCATTGGATGAAAATCCTGTAAGCATATCAAGCTATTCTGGAAGCATTCTAGGGCAGTTTTCAATGCATTTTGCAACAATTCTGCCAGCATCCCAGAGCTTTTTTGGAAGTTTTCGAATGAAATCCAGCAATCACCTCAAAACAATTTCAAAAACAGCCCTAACAAATTCCCAATGTAATTCACTCTGGAATCATTCTAGAACATTCGCAAAACCATCCCAAAACAATTTTGGAAACATTCCAGAACTATTCTGGAAGCATTAAAAAAATGCATTTAAATTCCCAAATGAAAACACTATATAAAATTCCTGTTAAAAAATCCCAAAATTACTCTGAAAACTACCCAGAAAAAAAAACTATCAGAACTGATGTGCCAGCAACCCAGAACAATTATCAATTAAAATTACACTGGATGCTTTTTAAAACATTTGAAAAACATCCCAGAACATTTCTGAAACTTTTCAACAGAAAACCTGGAAGCATCCCAAAACAATTCTGGAAGCATCCCAGAACTATTTTGAAAGTATCTCAGAGCCATTCTGGAAGCATCCCAGAAAAATTCTCACATGATTTTGAAAGCTTTCTAAAAAAATCATGGCAGCATCCCAAAACGATTCGAGCAGCATCCCAGGACTATCCTGGAAGCCTCCCAAATTCTGGAAGCAATAACTCTCCAAGCATTTCAAAACCAATTTGGAGGTATACCAGAACCATTCACAATGCAAATAGTTCTGGAAACTTTTTGAAACATTCATGGAAGCATCTTAAAAACAATTTTGAGAGCATCCCAAACAAGCGATAATTATTCTGGATGTACTCAACAGAATTTGTGAAAGCATCTCAAACAACGCTGGAAGCATGCCATAACGGTTTTCAAAGTAAATAATTCTGGAAACTTCTGCAAATTCATCATAAAGCTTATCTTATATAAAATCAAATATACATATGTTTTCTCCAAGGAACCAAGGAAAGCTTTCCCCGCAATCCCATTCTATTCCCAACTCCAGATGTCTATGAAGGTAGCATGAGTTCTCGGCATCTTACTAAGTAGACATCTAATCAACACTTCCCTCCCATTCCTGTTGATCATAAGTACCTGGCCAGGTGTTGAGCAAAAAGAACAATTGATGAAGAGCCTGTCACCCCCAAAGCAGCAGTTCTGGCGCTTCCATCACCTCTACCTCTGGAAATGCTTTGCTATTTTCTACGCTATGCTAGCTCAGAACCATTTTCAAAACAAATTATGCTGGAAACAATTCTGGGTGTATTCAATAGAAATTCTGGAAGCTATTCTGGAAGCATCCCGAAACTATTTTGAAAGATTATCTCAGAACCAATCTGGAAGCATTTTAAAACAATTATCTATGCAAATTATTCTGGAAAGTTTATAGAACCTACTATTCAACAGAAATCCTGAAAGCATCCCAAAAAAAAATCTGACAGCACCCTAGAACTACTATCTAAGCATTTCAGAACCAACTTGAAAGCATCCCAGAACAATTCTCAGAACAAATTATTCTGAAAACGTTCTAGAATATTTGAAAAGCATCTCAAAATAATTCTGAAAGCATCTCCGAACTATTCTGGAAGCATTCAATAGAAATCCGGGAGACATCCTAGGACTTCTTTCTAAGCCTTCCAGAACCAGTTTCAAAAGCCATTCTAAAAGCAAATTCTTTGGAAAAAAAATCTGGAACCATTCTGGCTTTATTCTGGAAGTGTTCAATAGAAATCAAGGAAGCAATTTTGGCATCTCAGAGCTAGAAAATGAGAAGAATGATTAGTAATTTCCATTTAATTCCAACAACCTTTATTGCTTATCTTGACAGATACGCGTATTTCGTCTACAATGTGCAGACTTCTTCAGTGTCGTGTACTAATACTATATTTGTATTAGTAAACGACACTGAAAAAATCTGCACATTGTAGACGAAATACGCGTATCTGTCAAGATAAGCAATAAAGGTAGTTGGAATTAAATGGAAATTACTCATCATTCTTCTCATTTTCTAGTTACAGGTATTCCACTAAACAGCTCACACTCTCCAGGACTCATCTCAGAGCTACTTTCCAAGTATTTAACAAAAAAATTAGAAAAATCCCGGAACAAATCTCAATTCAAATTATTCTGGAAACAATCTGCAACATCCGTGGGAGCATCCCTTAAAAATTCTGGGAGCATTCCTGAACTATTCTGGAATTATTCAATAGAAATCTAGGTAGCCTTCCAAAACAATTCTGGAAGCATCCCAAAATTAATTTCTAAACATTTCAGAACCAATTTGAAAGAATCCCAAAACAACTTTTAGAGCAAATTATTCTGAAAACTTAAAAAAAAAACATGCCCAAACAATTTTGCAAACATCCCAGAACTATTCTGGAAGCATTCGATAAAAATCCAGAGAGCATCCCAGAACTACTGTAAATGAATCCCATAATTATTCTGAAAACTATCAGAACTGTTTCACAAGCATCCCAGAACAGCTCTCTATGCAAATTACTATGAAATCTTTCTGAAATATTCGCAAAAACATCCCAAAACAGTTCTGAAAGCGTCCCAGAACTACTCTCTAAGCATCCTAAAACAATTATCAAAGAAAATTATTTTGTAAACTTTCTGGAACCATTCTGGAAGTATTTTGGAAGCATTTAATAGAAATCCTGGAAGCATCCCAGATCTACTCTTCCAGCATTTTAGAACCAGTTGAGAAGCATTCCAGAACAGTTTTCTATACAAATTAATCTGAAAACATTCTGAATCCATTCTTGAACTATTCTGGATGTATTAAATAGAAACCCTGGAAGCATCTCTAAAAAACTTAGGAACCACCTCAAAACTACTCTCCAAGCATTTCAGAACCAATTTGGAAAAATCCCCGAACAAGTCTCAATGCAAATTAATCTCGGAGCTTTCTGCTACATCCCTGGAAGAACCCCTTAAAAAATCGGGAAGCATCACTGAACTATTCTGGAATTGTTCAATAGAAAACCTGGAAGCATTACAGGATCTCAGACCAATTTCCAAATCAAACTATTATGGAAACTTTAAAAAATATTTGGAATAGCATTCCAAAACATTTCTGACATCATATCAGAACTATCCTGAATATATCACTAAAAATCTGGAAGCAACACAGAACTACTCTCTAAGCATTTTAGAACCAATTTGGAAGGATTTCAGAATAATTTTCAGAGCAAAAAATTCTGGAAACATTCTGCAACATTCGTTGAAACATCTCTTGTCAATTCTGAAACCATTTTGGAACTATTCTGGAGGTATTCAATAGAAACCTTGGAAGTATCTCCAAACAATATTGGAAGCATCTCAAAACTACTCTCCAAACAATTCAGAACCAATTTGAAAAAATACCGGAACAAGTCTCAACACGAATTATTTTAGAAACTTTCTGCAACATCCGTGAAAGCATCCCTTAAAAATTCTAGGAGCATCCCAGAGCTATCATAAAAATCTACAATTCTGAAAGCATTCCAAAACTACTCTCTAAACATTTCAGAACCAATTTGGAAGCATCCCAAAACAATTCTCAAAGCAAATTATTCTAGGAACATTCTACAACATTTGTGGAAGCATCGCGTAAAAGTCTAGGAGCATCCCAAATCTATTCAGGAAGTATTAAATAGAAATCCTGGAAGCATTCCAAAACGATTCTGGAAGCATCGTAGAACTACTCTCTAAAAATTTCAGAATCAATTTGGAAGGATCCCAGAACAATTCTCAACCCAAATTGACTGAAAACTATCAAAAACTTTCGGGAAAGCATCCCAAAACAATTCTGACAGCATATCAGAATTATCCTAGAAACATCTAAAGAAATCCTAGAAGCATCCCAAAACTACTCTTTAAGCATTTCAGCACCAATTTTGGACATCCCATAAAAATTATCAAAGCAAATTACTATGAAAACTTTCTGCAACATTCTTGAAAGCATCTCGTTGCTATTCTCGAAGCATCCAAAAACCATTCTAAAGGGTGTCCACGATGAAATTGCCACACACAAAATTGATTCGCAAAAGTTCGAGTTTTCATCCGATTGCCATCAAATTTTCAGGGATTGAGAAATAACTATTAAACTTCATTTTACCATTTTACTCGTATTTTATTTACAGTCCATACGCAAATGCCCGCACCTTGGTCTTAACCCCGGCCATAAGATTCTGCACAACCTGTGAATCAACCGTTTTTTGCATGTAAACCCATACTTTCTTCAGTTCCTCGACTGTCTTCACTACCTTAGGTCGTTTAAGAAAGTGCTGCTTCATAATCGCCCAGTACTTCTCGATGGGGTGGAGCTCCGGAGTGTTGGGAGGGTTGAACATTTTCGGCACGAAATTGACCTTATTGTCCGCATACCACTTCAGCACGTCCTTGGAGTAGTGGCATGAGGCCAAATCCGGCCAGAAGATTGTTGGGACGTTGTGGGCCTTCAAGAGAGGAAGCAGCCGCTTCTGGAGGCACTCTTATATGTACACCTGCCCGTTCATCGTGTCCTGGGTCACGAAAGGTGCACTCCGCTTCCCGCACGTGCAGATGGCTTGCCAAACCAGGAATTTCTTCGCAAATTTGGACATCTTCTGAGTGCGGACATGCTCCGGAACGCTGAACTTATCCTTGGCCGTGAAAAACAGGTTGCCGGGGATCTGTTTGAAGTCGGCCTTCACATATGTTTCGTCGTCCATGATGCAGCATTCAACTTTCGTCAGCATGTTGAGGTACAACTTCCTGGCACGGGTTTTGGTGCACTTGTTCTGCTTCTCGTCGCGATTAGGGGCCTTTTGTACCTTGAACGTTCGAAGCCCAGCCTTAGTTTTGGCCTTCTGGACAAAACTTCGGCTTAGGTGCAGCTTCTTAGCCACATACCGAACGGAGGCGTTCGGATTTCGGTTGAAGGCCCCAACTACGCGGTTGTGATTTTTGGTGTTGTACGGAATACTTTTTCCTTCACTTCTGGGCTTCCGATCGATGGTCAACCGTTCCTCGAACCGCTTAATCACTCGCGACACCGTGGAATTCGCGATTCCCAACGATTTAGCGATGGAACTATGCGAGAGATCCTTGTTCTCGTGATGAATGCGCAAGATTTTATCACGCACGAGCTGTTCTTTCGACTCCATTTCCGCGAGTTTTGATCACAGGACATTAAAACTTGCAGAATGTAAATAATGCACTATGAACTAAATCCACCCAAAATTTTCATTAAATTCTACCCAACGGTTAAAAAGTTAGAGCAATTTCATAGTGTGGCAATTTCATCGTGGACACCCTTTATGAGCGTCTCAGAGCTACTCTGTAAGCATTTCAAAATCAGTCTGGCACATCCAAGAACAATCTTCAAAGTAAATTATTCTGGAAACAATTCTGAACATATTCAGTAGAAATCCTGAAAGCATCCCAAAATAATTTTGGAAGCATCTCGGAACTATTTTGCAAGTATCTCAAAACCGTTTGGAAGCATCCTAGAAGAATCTATGCCAATTCTTCTTGCTAGTTTATAGAAAATTCGTGGAAGCATCTCAAAACAAATCTGTGAAGCATCTCAAAACAATTCTGACAGCATATCAGAACTATCCTAGGAAACATCAAAAAAAACCCTAAAACCACCCAAAACCTATTTTTTAAGATTTTAGGCCCAATTTTGGGACATCCCATATAAATTCTCAAAGAAAATTATTAAAAAAATTTGGGGAAAATTTTTTGAAAACCCCCGGTAGCTTTTGGGGAAGCCCCCCAACCATTCTATGGGCATCCCAGAGCAACTTTTTAAGCATTTCAAAATCAGTCTGGTGCATTAAAGAACAATTTTCAAAGTAAATTATTTTGGAAACAATTCTAAACGTATTCAGAAGAAATTCTGAAAGCATCCCAAAAAAAATCTGGAAGTATCTCAGAACCCTTTAAAAGCATCCTAGAACAATTTTCTATGCAAATTCTTCTGGCTAGTTTATAGAAAATTCGTGTAAACATCCCAAAACAAATCTTGGAAGCATCTCAAAACAATTCTGACAGCATATCAGAACTATCCTAGGAAACATCAAAAGAAATCCTAGAAGCATCCCAAAACTACTCTTTAAGCATTTCAGCACCCATTTTGGACATCCCATAAAAAATTACTATGAAAACTTTCTGCAACATTCTTGAAAGCATCCTATAGCTATTCTGGAAGCATCCAAAAAACAATTCTATCCCAGAATTATTCTCTAAGTATTTCAAAACCAGTTTGGAGCATCAAAGAACAATTTTCAAAGTAAATTATTCTGGAAAGAATTCTGAATGTATTCAGTAAAAATTATGAAAGCATTCCAGAACAAGCGTCTCAGAACTATTTTGGAAGTATCTCAGAACCGTTTGGAAGCGTCCGAGAAAAGTTTTCTATGCAAATACTTCTGTATAGTTCATAGAACACTCGTGGAAGCATCCCAAAAGAAATCTTGGAAGCATCTCATAACAATTCTGACAGTATATCAGAACTATTCAAGAACCATCAAAAGAAATCCTTGAAACATCAAAAGAAATCCTAGAAACATCCAAAGAAATCCTAAAAACATAAAAAAAATCCTAGAAGCATCCCAAAACTACTTTTTAAGCATTTCAGCACCAATTTTTGACATCCCATAAAAATTCTCAAAGCAAATTACTATGAAAACTTTCTGCAACCTTCTTGAAAGCCTCCCGTAACTATTCTGAAAGCATCTCAAAACCATTCTATGAGCATCCTAGAGCTACTTTCGAAGCATTCCAAAATCAGTCATGCGCATCCAAGAACAATTTTCAAAGTATTCAGTAGAAATTCTGAAAGTATCCCAAAACAATGTTGGAAGCATCTCGGAACTATTTTGAAAGTATCTGAGAACCTTTAGGAAGCATCCTAGAACAATTTTCCATGCAAATTCTTCTGATTAGTTTATAGATCATTCGTGGAAGCATCCCAAAACAGTTCTGGAAGCATAACAGGAGCACAACTATACTGGAAGCATTCATTAAAAATCCGGGAGTCATTCCAAAACAATTTAAACAGTATCCTAGTACTATTATGAAAGTATACAGCAGAAAGCCTGGCAGCATCCCAGAACAATTCTCAACGTAAATTATTCTGGAAGCTTCCAAAAACATTTGTGGAAGCATACCAAAAACAATTCCCACAATTACTCTGGAAGCATTCAATGGAATTCCTGAAAGCATCCTAGAATAATTTTCAAAGCAAATTACTATGGAAAAATTGGTGGAAGCGTTCCGAAACAGTTCTGGAAACATTCCAGAACAATTCTGGAAGCATCTCAAAAGTACTCTGAAAGAACATCATAACGTATTTAGAAGCGTTTCAGAAAAAGTGTGAAGCATTTTGGAACAACTCTGGATGCATCTCAACTTACTTTGGTAGAAAAGAAGCATATTTGCTTCAAGGAACCTTTTATTCGAGAACTATTGAGAATTTGAACCACTACGAATATCCTGAGGCCAAAAAACTGGTCAGCGTTTAGATAATCCAACCACAGCACTGTGGTTCGAAGTTCCAAAAAGTGAAACTTTCTTCCAAGTGTCAAACCTTCCCATAATTTTGAAGTGACGGCGCCGGCGGTGTAGTGGTAAGCGTGGTTGCCTTTGACCCCAGTCGGTCTGGTCCTGGTATCAATCCCAGTCGGTGCCGTTGGGATTTTCTGAGACGAGCTCGAGGAATAGCAGTACCAGCGGAGGGACATGTGCAACAGGTTATGATAGATGAAGGAACTCCGAAGATAGTGGAAAGACAAGAAATAGGAGAAGAAGATAAGAGAGTGGGAGTCTACACACATCCGTAAAAAAGTGGGAGTTTCGTCCGTAGCAGACGCGTGAGTGTTGTCTTAGTTATCGGATTGTCAGGGCCCTGATGCGTGAAGACGGGGGTCTTATCAGCGCTGGGAGGCACGGTACAGACTCTCAGTTGAAATCTACTTTTGTTTGTCTTTGCCACTGAAATTTCCTTTGGGATCTGCCATTCGATTCCCAGGTTCAGACATTTAGCTGATTGAGTTTTAAGTCTCAATGCCCTTAGATTGAATGGGTGTTTCGGATATTTTGGGAAAGTACTAGATTTGTTTTTTGAGACCACTTTCTGGAGATCAGTCATTGAACTGATTTCACTGCGGATATTTACATCTTTGCAACATTAATCGATAATCGTCCAAGGCTATGTAGTCCAGTAGAAATGTACCATATATACAAATAAGGTAAAAGTGCAATCGTTTTATCTGGTTTCCATTCAGTACGCAAATGGAGAGGCTTGTTGTTACCCAGAAGTGCGTTTACGATGAACGCATTACTGCTCACTGCTCTCCGGCTACATTACCAACGGTGAAGATGCTCTTATCGAGAGTGAATAAAGTACAACAAACAGGTTTTGGTTAACTAGAAAATAAGAAGAATGATTAGTAATTTCCATTTAATTCCAACTACCTTTATTGCTTATCTTGACAGATACGCGTATTTCGTCTACAATGTGCAGACTTCTTCAGTGTCGTGTACTAATACTCGACTGGTACACGACACTGAAGAAGTCTGCACATTGTAGACGAAATACGTATCTGTCAAGATAAGCAATAAAGGTAGTTGGAATTAAATGGAAATTACTAATCATTCTTCTTATTTTCTAGTTACAGGTATTCCACTAAACAGCTCACACTCTCCATAATTCAGGTTTTGGTTACTTAAATTCTACTCTTTCAGTTTTCACCTACTATCAGTAATTTAGTTTTCACGTGTTTCTTAGATCCTATCTGCGTCTCCAGCATCATTAACAGGCGATATATTTTGGCTAGATTTTCCGCTTCTGATTCTTTTCGACTTATGGATGAAACACCACCTTTATCAGAATTAGTTTATATGACAAATTTCACAATCTACAGCTAAACTTTTCCAGCTTTTTATGCGTATTGTCTAGCGGATCTCTCACTGCATGATTGTAGTCCAAAACATATAGCTTTTTGAAGAATATTGCAAAAGTTTCTACCATCAATTTTAGTCAAATATAACTGACGTCTTATAAAATAGTTGGGACTCCCTTGGCTCAGTTCTCTAGATAATATATAATTTGTTAAATCCCGAAAATTTTCACTCAATATCAACACTAAATTCTCTAGAACACCTGGTGTGAAGGTGGAAGAATTTTGAATTAATTTTTCCACAGTGCAATAAGTTTCGGTCTCCTGTATAATATTGTAAACGCAAAAATTATTTATATAACCTCCCAGTGAGCACAGAATCACATATGATAACAATTATAAGTACAAAGTGGAGGCAATATACGTGCATATTTCAATTTAACTCCACGTAAACTTTTTGTATGTCCCATCCACGATCCCTCACCAGGTATTATGAGGGCTTTAAAGACTTGAAGAATGCTCTGAAACGCTATGAGGCTAGTAATTTTATTGAGGATTTGATTCTTAATTGGAATCCATCTTCAAAATACAACATGTCACATTCAAGTTACTGTGTTCATTCATAGTGGTTTTCAAGTGTGTCAATGTCAGGACCCATCTTTGAATTCTTATCGGTAATCCGAGCTAAAAAAAATATTTTAATGGGATTGGTCGAAATACATCAAACCTGTTAAAATCTTGATAATATCTGACATTGATAATGGAAACATCCTTTTTTTGAAAAAGAGATTTCGGCATGTTCAATGTCAATTGAATTTTTGCATCATTTTCCCCTTTAAAATTGTTATTCAAATTATCACGGAGCCCTGACTCCATTTGCCTTTCCTAGACCTACTCCAATCTATTACCGCTAGACTATTAGAAAGCTCGCTGAACATAAAAATAGATGGCTCACCTAATTCCCAATATCCATTATCAATACTCTCCGACGAAGCAAATATCAAAACGTCTTTCATCTCGAAAGAGATCATCTCCGAACACACACAAACACACACCCCTCCAGATGGCTGAACCCATCTGCTCGAAGTTAAAATTAATACCCCCCACCGATCAATTTCAAATCGGCTTAATCAAGCCCCGGCAGATAAGCATCTCGATGGCTCAACAAATCGATGTCAAAATTTAGCACTTCCTTTCCAAAAACTTTCCCCCTTCTAAACTTAAACACAAACAAGGCCCATCCGAGCCGGCGTCGTCGTCCTCCCAAATCACCAATCAAGCAAATCCACCATCAGGCTTATCAAACCGGATCGATCTCGAACTTTTAGCAACTCCGAAAACGCTGATACAATGACCGGACTGCCCCGGGTGTCAATTAGCCGGACGCCTCTGTTTTTGCACTCCTTCAGCAGGCCCCATTCGCGCATTAATGACGCAGTGGATTTTTGATATAATGCTAATCACAAATCATGACAGCTATCAATGCACAACTTTGGGTGTCCATCGCAGCAGACGACGACGACGACGACGACGACGACGACGACGATGACGACGGTGGTGGTCCTAGCAACGTAAAACTGCAAAACATTCTTAATTTTGTTCTTGCCCAACAGTAGAGGACGAACTGCGTGCGGTCCCCACCAAGCGGTGCAGGATGACGTCAAGGGAAGTTCACGATACAATAACACAGGGGTTTTCGGACTGTCATTCGTGGAGCGCTTGCTGCTCCAATTGATTGAGTGGGATGGTGATTTCTTTCAATAATATACACCACCAGTCATAAGTACGGACTCGCTTGGAAAAGTATTGCAACACTCAGTTGAATATTGCATCATCCCCCAAAAAATTAAGCATCACCTAAATACAGGTACTTCCATGATACTATATCTCGGTACTCTGATTATCAGCAGAGATGCGATTTTCAGCAAAGTTTTTCAGAAGATTAAGGGCTTCCGGAAGGTGGACCGATTTGTTCAGAACTCCACCGCTACGTGGCGCTAGCGAGCATGCAAAATTGAACATTTTCAACATGTTCTATCTTGTAATTCTGGTAAGATAGAAAGTTCGAGTCTTGGGCAAAGTTGTTCAGAAGATCAAAGGCATCCGAAAGGTGGACAGTTTGGTTCGGAATCCCACCGCTACATGGCGCTAGTGAGCATACGAAATTGAGCATTTTCAACTTGTTCTATCTCGTCAATCTGATAAGATACACACTACCTACATGTCATGTAAATTTCTGTCCCCTAAGACCGACACATGCAAGCGTCCTTTAGCACATAAGAATGAGTTGAAAGAGATGCAAAAATAAATTGAACCAAACACATCTTTCGTCGAGTTGCGTTTGAGTCAGTCTCAGGAGACATAATTTTACACGAAATCATTCTTTACGTTCCCCGACTTTTTAAAAACATGAATTACGTCTCGTGTAAGATTCATAATTTCTAAGTGTGTAGATAGTTCTAGTCTTCAGCAAAGTAGTTCAAAAGGTCCAGGGCATTCGAAAGGTTCTGTTCGGAGTTCCACCGCTATGTGGCGCTAATGAGCATGTAAAATTGAGCATTTTTAACTTGATCTTCCCCGTGATTCTGATAGCATGGAAAGGTTTCGTCTTCGGCAAAGTTGTTCAGCAGGTCAAGGTGGACAGTTTGATTCGGAATTCAAACGCTACGTGGCGCTAATGAGCATGCGAAATTGAATATTTTCAACTTGTTCTATCTCGTGATTCTGATAAGATAGATAATTCTAGTCTTCGGCAAAGATGTTGGACAAAGTTGGGCCCTGTAGTTTATTGCACAACATGATGAAAACATGTATAGTGCCGCCGTGTCTGTTTTTCGCACTTGTGTTTGCACAGAGACGACAAGAGAGAGTGCAATCGTTAATGCCCAATGAATGAATGCTAATGAATATGAGGTGAACTAGACCTGAACCACTTAACTATGACGTGAACCAGACTTCGAATGTGTTGTGATTCAGTCCTGAATCACTTGAATTTGAAGTGTGTCTGTCCTGAATTACTTGAATATGAATAAATTCAGGCCCGAATCATTTGAATATGAAGTAAATCGGGCCTGAATCCCTTGAATATGAAGTGAGTCAGCCTTGAATCACTTGAATATGCAGTGAGTCAGCCTTGAATCAATTGAATATGAATTCAGTGATGGGACCTGAATCACTTGAATATGAAGTGAATCAGCCTCGAATGACATGAATATGAAATAAGACCATAACCACATGAATATGAAGTGAACCAGACCTAAATCACTTGAATTTGTGACGAATCAGTTCTAAATCACTTGAGAGTCCTGCATCACTTGAGTATGAAGTTAATCTGACCTGAATCACTTAAATATGAAGTGGAGCACTTGAATGCGAAGTGAATCAGGCCTGAATAACTTGTACATGAAGTGATTCAGCCTTGAATGACAAGAATATAAAATGAATAAGTGAACCAGGCCTGAATCACTTAAATATGAAATAAATCAGCGTTGAATCACATGAATATGAAATAGATAAGACCCTTATCAAATTAATATGAAGTGAATTAGACCTGTATTTCTCGAATGTATTGTGAGTCAGTCCTGAATTACATGAATTTGAGGTGAGTGCTTTCTGAATAAATTGAACATGAATAAAATCAGGCCTGAATCACTTGTAACATGTATAACTACTTGAATGTGAAGTCAGTCAGTCCTAAATCAGTTGAATTTGAGGTAAGTCAGTCCTGAATCACTTGAACAGGAAGTAAATCACGTGGAAACAACCTCTTCTGAAAAACTTTCCCGAAGACTCGAACTTTCTCTCTTACCAGAGTCACGAGATAGAGCACGTTAAAAATGTTCAAGTGGAATTCCAAACAAAATGGTCCACCTACCGGATGCCTTTGACCTTATGAATAACTTTGCCGATGACAATAACATTCGATCTTATCAGAATTAAGAGGTAGAACGAATTTAAAATGCTCAATGCTGCATGCTCACTAGCGCCGCGTAGCGGTGGAATTCTAAGAAAAACTCTTCACTATCCGGATGCCCTGGACCTTCTGAACAACTTTTCAGAAGACTCGAACTTTCTATGTTTTCAGAATTACGAGATAGAACAAGTTGAAAATGCTCACTTTTCCATGCTCACTAGCGCCATGTAAAAAAAAAAATTAACTCAATTTTGAATCGTTTTTGACTCACTTTCGTCAAAAGTGGAGTCACTCATATATGAGTAAATGTGACTGGAATTGACAAGTCGACATATCTAAGACATCGACTTAAATCAGATCAATGTTTTAGATTTATCGACTTGTCAATCCCAGCCACATTAACTCATATATGAGTGACTCCACTTTTGACGAGAGTGAGTCAAAAACGATTCAAAATTGAGTCAAATTATCCCGCCGTGTATACTCCTATGCTAAACCGTACGTAAAGTTCTTTCGTGCCCGTTTAGAAGGGAAAAATGATGATCAAGCTTCTCGTTCACAAGCTTGCTTCGGCTAACGACGGCTTGTTCATCACAACATTCTCTTCGTCTCCTCACTTCCCTCACCATCAAAATTCCTTCTTCCTGGAATCCCTCCGCTTCACACCACCGAATCTGCCACGACTCTAGCGGCCTACCAACTTCCACCAGCCAATCAAACCCCCACTTAACATTTCTTCTTCCTTCCAATTTGGCCACTCTTTATTTTCCGAATTTCAATCGATAATATCCAAAACCGATGAACCAATTAAGTAAATCTCTTAAATTTTACCACAAGTCTAAACCCAGAATATTTCCTCTCAAAATGTGATCCGCATCTCAAAAAGTTTGAAAACTCCCACCAAAATTTTTTGATTTGCACTCGGACGTGGACTTCAAGACGTATTAGAAGGAGAACCTGGATCTGATAAGATTCCAAATCTTCACGGCCAAACGTTTCTGGAAGAGTTCCAAACATTGTGAAACAAATTTATTACTCCCATTTCAATCGACAGTCTGGTTCTAAAAATCGATCGATACATATGACATTTGTATTTTTTGTCATAACAAACAAATTTTAACAGAAATTGTAGCATTTTTGCCAGTTTACTTTGCCAAGATTTCTGGCGAATTATATGACATTCTATCTATGCTGAAGACCGATATTAGCCAAAACCAATGCAAATTTACAGGGTGCCTCACAATAGGTGTCACTAAAACAAAATGGGAGTACAGCAAAACAAAACAACAAAATCATAGCATTTATTTTTCATTTGAAAGATGCATGTTATAGAAATAAACCATATAAATTCAATTCAAATCTCTCGCCCTGTTCCTAAAAACTTTGCGCAAACGCTTTGTAAACCCATCGCAGCTGGCACGCACGATTTCCTGAGGAATTTGGTCCCAAATATCAACCAAACGTTTCTTAAAGCGATCTAAAGTAAGACTATATGTTGAAACATATAACCCTAAACAAAGTAGTCAAGTGGGTTGAGATCCGGTGAAGATGCAGGCCATTCTTCGGTTGTGATGAAATCGGGAAAATTTTACGCGCTTGTGTCTTCTTTGGCTTGTGAGCTGGAGGTGAGGCCTGATGGAAACAATATGGTGTATTCCCATA
This sequence comes from Aedes koreicus, assembly GCA_024533555.2. Classification (NCBI taxonomy): domain Eukaryota; kingdom Metazoa; phylum Arthropoda; class Insecta; order Diptera; family Culicidae; genus Aedes; species Aedes koreicus. Next base: position 138,015 of record JAHHFK020001074.1, read on the forward strand.
CAGCGTTGAAGCATGAGGAAGCAGATAGTTCTTCAAAACCTGCTCGATGTAATATTCAGTGTTGATTTTTACGTTAGGTTCTATGAAAAGAATTATTCCTTTTCGTGAAACGGCGCCCCATACCATGATTTTCGATACATTTTGATAGCGTTCTACAGCTAGTTTATCTCTTGGAATATTGGCAAGACTTTTGCCATACACAAGATCATTTTGTTGATTATGACTGTCCTGAAGGAGGAAGAGCTTTTCATCCGAAAATAAAATCTCGCAGTCACCGTGCCGAACCGAAATATTTCTGCTTCTTTGGACCCTGGTTTGCTTTTGACGCTCCGTCAACCCTTTGTTTCTTGTACGACTTGCATTCTAGATCATGTCTGAGGAGCCTGTTCATTGAAGCAGGGGACATTTGAAATTGGTTGCTCAATTTACGACCGGATTACGTCTTATTCGCTCCCTCACACATTTGATCTTTTTCTTCGATCTGGCAGCTCGTCTGGCACCTCCTTTGTGTTAAATATGGACATTTCCAGTTTCCTTGTACCGTTTTGAGGTATATTAAACAAAACGCTTACTCACTCCGAACTGCTTAAGGCTATTGAAAAGCTAACTGCTTAAGGCTAGTCTAAGCTAAGAACGTTTCCTCTCAAAATGGGGTCGGCACGGAAAAAGGTTGGGGGCCAAAAAAAAGATATTTTTTGTTTGGACCGGATGAATAAAAAAAAAACTATTTGGGGGGCGGAAAAAAAAAATTGGCTCGGTTTTTTTTTTTTGTCTCTTTCAATTCGATTACACAAATATCGAGGCAGCAAACCGTTAATTACTTTAAAAATGAACACCATTGTCAAATACACAACTCTCTGCCCACTGTAGGGCATCTAACAAAAAAGAGGATGAAGTGAATCTATTGCATCTCAAAATCAAACGCATTATCTTATTTTGCAAACGCTGCAATCTCGATATTTGTGTTTCATTGGCTAAAAACAAAATGGAAGGGCAAAATTCAATGTGAGGAGAGATGATAGGTTTGTACAATTGTATTTTACTAGCAATAGTTAAATTGTTTTTCAGTCGGCAGAGAATACCGTAATTCTTCGCTATTTTCTTGATGACATCGTCAATGTGAGAGTCAAATTTTAATCTATCATCAATAATCACGCCAAGATATTTAATCTCACGAACGCGATCAATTGTCTCATCATCAATTTTAACAGAGACTTCTTCGATAACTCGATTCCGCGAAATTACCATGAATTTAGTTTTACTTATGTTCAATTTCAACTGTTTGTACTTCAACCATCTACTTAGAGAACGTAAATCTGCATTCAAATGAGAAACGGCCTCATCAAGGCTTTTAGCTGCAATGAACAACACGGTATCATCAGCAAAAAGATTAATATCACAAAATCGCAAGACTCGTCGCTGGTCATTAATATATAGAATGAATAAAATGGGCCCTAATACACTCCCTTGTGGTACGCCAAGGCTGTTCTCCACAGGGCTCGAAACAGAATCATTAAAAGCCGTCCGTTGAGTTCTGTCAGACAAATAACTTTCGAACCATCTGTATGCAGAACCCGAAAATCCAAAGCGCTTGATGGTTTCTAACAACCAGGGCCGAGAAATCGTTTCAAAAGCGCGTTTCAGATCCAAAAAAACAGCAACAATCGTATCTTTACGCTCTACATTTTCTTTCCATTTTACTAACACTAAATTTAACGCTGTTTCACAATAATGACCTTCGCGATATCCCGATTGTTCCGGCGCAATCAAATTATTACTATTTAGATACGGTTAACTGCTGGCCTTTTACAACAAGTTCCAACATTTTTTCTAAAGTGTGCAACATATTAATAGGACGAAACTCATCGGCTTTAATCGTTCCAGCGACTTTTTGAATGGGAATAACTAAAGATTCTTTCCAAACTTGTAGCACGTGCCCAGTTTGCAGCGATTCATTAATAAGGTCCAGCAGGTTGTTTCCGATGACATTAAAGCAATCTTGTACTACTCTTGCATTGACGTTATCTACTCCAGCCGTTTTGTTCAATGAAAAGCAAATAGATTTTAGATCCTCTAACGTTATTGGGTGAAAACATTCAAAACTACAGCTAATATTAATCGGCTGTTTTATTTCGTCTGGTTCATCTACCAGATCAATGGATTGATTGATTGACGAAATATTCATAAAATCTACATGCAATGATGTCCTCTGACTGTTCTAATGTGCCATTGAAGGTTATGGATCGCAGTTTGCAATTACTAGGTTTTAACAAGGATTTCAAAATTTTCCATAACTCTTTGCTGTTGTTTTGATGCAAATCAATTTTCCTCTGAATATATTCACAACGAGTTTGTTTAACTGATTGCGAATATTTGTTACGCGCATCTTTGTACCTATTCAAAAAGATATGCCTATTAGTTCTACGCCATTTCTTGTACAGCTTGTCTCTTTTGCGTTTAAGACGCAAAAGATCCAAATTGTACCAGCTGTTCGAGTTCTTCACTAAAACAAATTTATTTTCGACTAGTTTATTGGTACATATTTTTAAGACGTCTGTCAAAATAGCTGATTTCTGATCTAGAGAACCGGTATTTGTTTGAAAATCCACACTTCTTTCGACAAGTCTTAAAATAGCTTGTTTCGAATACGTTTTCCAACACTTCAATTTCACATAATCACTGTCACCACTACTGTTATCTTCAACGTTAATAAAGGGTGATACGGTCAAAATTTGGTCAAGGGAAAACGCGTGTAAATCGGTGAAATCGTTTATTTAAAAAATCAAATTAAATTTCTTTTTCAAGTTCAATTAGTATAAAATTCAGGAAAAATATTCAGTTAGGCTTCCGCTTTTCCAAATCCGAATTGCTGGGCCTTACGTTTGACCCCTGCCATCAGATTTTGTACAGCCACCTTGTCCACCTTCTTCGCCGCAGAAAGCCAGTTTGCCTTGAACTGCTGCTCGTCCTTAGCAGTTTTTTTGGTCTTCTTTAGGTTCCGCTTGACAATAGCCCAGTATTTCTCAATTGGGCGGAGCTCTGGCGTGTTGGGAGGGTTCTTGTCCTTGGGAACCACCTGCACGTTTTTGGCGGCGTACCACTCCATGGCCTTTTTACCGTAATGGCAAGATGCCAAATCCGGCCAAAACAGTACGGAACAACCGTGTTTCTTCAGGAAAGGCAGCAGACGTTTATTCAAACACTCTTTCACGTAAATTTCTTGGTTGACAGTCCCGGAAGCTATGAAAATGCTGCTTTTCAAGCCACAGGTACAGATGGCTTGCCAAACCAGATATTTCTTTGCGAACTTTGACAGTTTCGTGTGCTTGAAAATATCTGCTACCTTTCCCCTTCCTTTTGCCGTATAAAACTCCTGTCCCGGAAGCTGCTTGTAGTCGGCTTTGACGTAGGTTTCGTCGTCCATTACCACGCAGTCAAACTTCGTCAGCATCGTCGTGTACAGCCTCCGGGATCGCGCTTTGGCCGTCGTATTTTGTTTATCATCGCGATTTGGAGTCACTACCTTCTTGTAAGTCGATAGTCCGGCTCGTTTTTTGGCTCGATGCACGGTTGTAGACGATACACCCAGCTTATTTGCGGCATCTCGGAGAGATAGGTTAGGGTTTCGCTTGAAACTACCGGCAACTCTCTTTGTCGTCTCAGCGGCTTCCGGTTTTCGATTTTTCCCCCGATCCAGACTTCCTGGCTGTCGACAAACGTTCCCCAAACACTTTAATTACATTTGTAACGGTTGATTTGGCAACTTTTAGCGATTTTGCCAACTTTGCGTGCGAGTAGCTCGGATTTTCGCGGTGCGCGAGAAAAATTTTTATACGCTGCTCTTTTTGTGGGGGGGGCTTTTTGACAAGTGAAGAGTAAATTCCAAAAAAAAAAAAAGGAACACACCCACACACACACCTCTTAAAGAGGGGTGTTTTTGTTTTTTAATAAAAAAATAAAAGAAAAAAGTTAATGTTGTTGTTGTTTAAATTTTTTTGTCTCCCTTAATAATGGTTTCATGATCGGTTACTTTCAAGTCAGAGTTGATAACAACACTAACAGAATCAAAATTACAGTACACATGGTCAATCAAAGTTTTACTGTGTCTGGAAATACGCGTATATTCAATAACCAATTGTTTCAAATTAAAGAAATCTGCTAATCGTTTCAAATGCTTCGAATTATTATTGTCACAATAATTGATATTAAAATCACCAGCAAGCACGTTTAGTTTACTTGAATCTACAAAAATCTCATACCAGTTTTCCAAAATTTCAATACAACGCTGGTCACTAGAACTGGGAGAATGATACAGTACACCATAATTACCGATCTGCATGCCACGAACAATTACAATGCTTAAAAACCAATTGCCGTCACAAACTTCGTTCAATTGAAGCTTGAACTGAACTGATTCTTTAGCATAAATAGCAACGCCGCCAGTGTGTCTAGAATGTGATAAACAAGCAGCCACATTATATCCCGGAATACTATACTGATCAAATGCTTGCATGTCAACTATATGCGTTTCTGATAAAAATTTACTCACATTACTACTGGAACTTGGCTGCTATTCATTGAAATGCAGGCTGTTTTTTTTTCGTTCATATAATCGCTTGAAAATTTCACATTCATAACTCAACGCGCCGTGGTTCACGTCCAAGTTCGTTTTACGTTCGTTATTTGTTTTTTTTACAATTAATACATTTCAAAACAGTTGATGTGCATTCAGATGTCGTGTGACTTTCACTACACTTAGAGCATGCTGACTGATTCCACGCCAAATCGGTCGGTCACCAAACTCAACTATCTTCGATTTTGATGAAACTTGGTACACGTCTTCGGTATGTTGAAAAAAAAAATCCACTGGTGTTAAGATTATTTGGATTCAAGAGTAACTTTTGAGATGGGTGTATGTTTTTTTTCCAACATTTTACTTGAAAAATCGTAGTTCAAAAACCATTACATTTAGAGAAAAACTTTATATGGGGGAGTTGTAGAGAACTAAAAAGGCTTTGTAAAAAAAATGTACACTGAAAAAAAAAATTTTTTTTCATAAAGAAAAATCGAAAATAAATACTAAAAATCAAATATAAAAAAAAACATATTTTTAATATTTTTCAAATTTGTTTTGTGGAAATTTGAGAAAAAAAGACACGTTTTGAAAAAAACTCTAGGATGGACGCTCTTATAATAAAAAAGTTTTCCGAAGAGCGAACTTTGGTGCATATTTCAAATTTTGGTTATTCATTATTATAAATGAAAATTAATTATACAATATGATTTTGGAGATCATTAAAAACAATAATGATAATAATGATAAATCACCTGAACGCAACCGTTTTCGAGATTTTTCGGATTTTATTTCAATAGAATGAAAAAACATAAGAAAATTCGCTCTTTTCTTAAGTTAATCGAGATTTCCACCAGAAATGATAAATTTTCCAAGATCTTCATATTATAACGTTCACATTACTCTAATGTCCTCTTTTCTTTTGATATCAGGATGATAAGAAGACTCATTTGAAAAGAACAAGATAAATAGCACTATTGTTTTAATATTGCAATCAATATATTTATAATTGTTTTATGGCTGTATCGGTCGGGCCGCTCAGAGAATGAAGGGAGCGAATTTGCTAAAGCGATGAAAGTAACAGCGAGATAGATGTCGCAGGGGCGACAAGTGTGAAATGGACAGATGATGAAATTATGCGGAGGGTCATATAGAAGAAGCATATTAATCGAACTGCTGACTATTTTGCCAAGCTCCAACGATGTTAGAGGTCGGGTGTAGTGTGTGAAAACTACACTCCGAACAGTTCGGTGATGTAGCGATGAAAGTAACACATATTGTTTAAGGTAGGTAGACAAATAGCAGCTATAACGTATGTCAGGTATATCTTCTCATAAAAAAACAGCTAATGTACGCTGCCTGTAAACTACCAGAGATGTTTTATACCTGCATTTCCAAAGGTACCACAGCCAATATATATGCTCATACATAGTCGCATTCATCAGTAAAATCTATCTGAGTGAACTGAAAATGGAGTTTAACATGAAGAAGTGTTGTATGCCGTTTCCCACTAAACGGTGCTCAAAAAACCTTCGTAAATTAACCGAACAAAATGTCAAAAAACTCAAGTTTATGGGCAAAACACATTTGGACACTTCTTTGATGATTTGTGATAATTGTCGTTTGCATTTAAATAGAACGGAACAATCCCATGCTGCAATTTCGGAGCCTAGTGAGAAACCATCAATTACTAACATTATGGATCCACAACCATCTACATCACGGCAAGTAGACTTGTATGGTCTCGAGGAAACGCCATCGGCAATATCATTAATGTCAGTGCCATCTGATAGCAGTGTGCAAGATTATTCAAGGCGCCATAATATTGAGCTATTTAACAAGGGCGTAGCTGGAATCAACGTTTCGCCAATATCGGCTAAAAAGTTCCTGAACGTAAATTATGCCCGCAAAAAGTTCAAAGATGTTTCAAACGGCATTCGGACACACATATTTGGGGATCAAGCGGAGGAGGATGACCTGGAACAATTGAAAGTGAAAGCAGCCGAATATGACGAAATAATCGCGCAGCTAAAGGACCGGTATGCTGATCCAGAAACTTCGAGGGACGATCAAGTAAGGATACTTTCGGTTTTACCACAATCTTGGACAAATCAAAGAGTAATGGCAGAATTTGGAATAACAAACAAGTACATCGTATCACAAGCTAAATTCCTTGCAAAGCACGAAGGTGTTTTAGCTGCCCCTAACGAAAAGCTGGGACACGGTCTGAACCCGGAAATAAAAAACCAAATTTTGCAATTTTACGACAGTGATGAGATTACACGAGCAACCCCTGGTATGAACGACTACGTTTCAGTGAGGAGTGAAGGTAAGAGGGTTCATATTCAAAAGCGCCTTTTAGTTTGTTCATTAAGAGAAGCTTTCATTAAATTTCAAGAGATGCATCAAAATGCTGTTGGGTTTAGCTCTTTTGCAGCACTAAGACCAAAGCATTGCAAATTACTTGGCAGCACAGGTTCTCATAACATTTGTGTTTGCACCATTCATGAGAACATTAACTTGATGCTTCATGGTCTTAGAAAATATTCATTCGAGAATGATTATAAATTGTGTTTTGAAGAAATATTATGTAGCTCATCAACTAGAACTAAAAAATGTTACCTCCGTGAATGCGAACGATGTCCAGGCTTTTCAGATTTTGAGAGTAGTTTAACAGACAAATTAGAAAAACGTGGTTTAGTTGAAATATCTTTTGAGCAATGGATTTCAACTGATAGATGTAGTTTAGAGACACTTGTTAAACCAATTGATGAATTTATTGCTTATTTTTGTGAAAAGTTGGAACAATTAGTATCCCACGATTTTGTCAAATCTCAGCAGTCTAGTTTCTTGAGAGATTATAAAGATTGTCTTAAAGACGGCGCATTAATAATAATTTGTGATTTTTCTGAAAATTATTCATTTGTTTTTCAAGATGCTGTTCAAAGTAGTTATTGGAGTAATGAGCAAGCCACTATTCACCCTTTTGTCATTTATTACACGGAATCTGGAATACTTAAAAATATCAGTTTCATTGTTATCTCAGAAGTGTTGAAACATGATACGATTGCGGTGCAGGTGTTTATTTCAAAACTAATAAGCTTTTTGCAAACAAAAATTAAAGTAAAGAAAGCTACGTTTATGTCTGACGGGGCAGCATCCCAATATAAAAATAGGAAGAACTTTGCAAGCCTTTGTAAGTTTAAAAAGAAATACAATATTGATGCTGTATGGCATTTTTTCGCAACATCCCACGGTAAGGGACCTTGCGATGCAATTGGTGGTACATTAAAACGAATGGCAAGATATGCAAGCCTTGCTGTACAACATGAACACCCTATAAAAAGTGCATTAGAGTTATTCGAATGGGCGAACCAAAAAAGTGATGATTGTTTAACAAAAATGTCGTTTTGTTATGTATCACATGAAGAGTATGAACAGGGGGTAGCAGAATGAAATGAAATTTACCGACAGACTAAAACGATTGCAGGTACACAAAAGTACCACTCATTCGTTCCAATTTCAGAAAACGAAGTTTTTGTAAAACTGTTTTCGAATGAAGAAGAAGGCAGGATTCATAATATATATAAAAGCAATCAATAGTTTATATAATGTTTATGTAATATTATCAATGACCGAGACTAATAAATGGTATATATAAATATAAATCCAACCATAATTCATTATTTTTGTCTTATAACTTTAAGTGAAGCTTTTTCAATCGACGAGCTGTTAAGAGTAAGTAAGAGGCACATACATGTGTTTTAAAAAGGCTAAAAACACAAGAGAAACAATCGTTAGCTATTGTTGTTTTAATATCACGAGTAATTTATGAAAAGGGCGTATTTTTTGAGGTTTTGAAATTTTATTGAAAGAAAATCAGAAATATCTTGAAAACAGTTGCGTTTACGTGGTTTATCATTATTATCATTATTGTTTGTAATAATCTCCAAAACCATATTGTAACATCAAAATTTATTTATAAGAATGAATAACCAAAATTTGAAATATACACCAAAGTTCGCTATTTGAAAAACTTTTTTATTATAAGAGCGTCCATCCTAGAGTTTTTTTTAAAACGTGTCTTTTTTCCTCAAATTTCCATACAACAAATTAAAAAAATATTAAAAATATGTTTTTTTAGATATTTTATTTTTAGTAATTATTTTTGATTTTTCTTGATGAAAAAAAAAATTTTTTTTCTGTGTATATTTTTTTAAGAAAGGTTTTTTAGTTCCCTACAATTCCCTTATATAAAGTTTTTCTCTAAATGTAATGGTTTTTGAACTACGATTTTTCAAGTAAAATGTTGGAAAAAACACATACGCCCATCTCAAAAGTTACTCTTGAACCCAAATTATCTTAACACCAGTGGAATTTTTTTTTCCAACGTACCGAACTCATGTGCCAAGTTTCATCCAAATCAATGATGATCGGGTATGATTTTTGGGATTTCCGGCACATTCTGGATGGAATCCCTCTAACGCGTTGTTTATTTGAGCAGCATTGTGCTCCCGAACGCCACTGATCGAATCAGATAGAGAAGAAATCTTCTTCATCTCCTCTTCGAACTTTTGGGGGGGGGGGGGAAATATATTCTGCCCGCCACAACGCTGGCCAAAAAAAAAAACCCCACTTTTGAAAAGCATTTTTTCTTTCTCACTGGCTTGGGTGGCTCCCTTTTTTGGGGGGGGGGTGCTATTATAGTGTAATACTGCACGACAAAAGGGGGGAGGGGGGGGGTAACTCCCGGGGGTTTAAAATCCCCCCACTGTTTGCCCTCCCCCTTTCCGTTTACAACCTATAAACAAAAAAAGGGGCATGCAAACAACACCCAACACAGAGAAATGAAAAGCAATATGCAACAAATATTCACCAGCCGCCAGCCGTCACTGGGGCAAAAATTATCAAAATTAAACGAAAACCAGCACGGGAGACCAATCGTCTCCAACTGATCTGGTTGAGACAACACTTTATGTGCGCGATGAAAATTATATTGCGGCACAAAATTCACTATTTCACACTAAATATTTGGTAATTAATCACTGCACTGCAGAAACAAACTACACTGTTCACCATCACCAATACCTAGGATTGTTTTCGGATTTAGGTAAAATTTGGGAATATTGTTTGTTTTGCTTCATCACAACAATCAAGTTAAAATGAAAATTTGGGGATGGTGGCAGGTAAAATGCGAGAAAGGTTTGTGGGGCCTCTATGTCGTTTTTTAGGGAAGAATAAAAATAATAAAAAAACAAATAATTATTTATACTCTTTTTTTTTAAACAACTTTTTCTCAAAACCTCTTTCCCCTCAAAATGGGGTCCGCTTCCCACAAAGTTTGAGAACCCCTACAAAAACAAAGCTAATTTAATTATGTAAATAAAATTAGATTAGATGGTCACCCTCTTGGCGTTCGTGTGCACTGTGTGCACTCCAACATCCTTCCAAGGATTAGCCCGGCGGAGAAGATCTGCTAAGCCGCACCAGTTCCAGTTTTGTCGATGAATCCAGCTGATGCCATTCGCATTGTCTGGGCGGATAAATAGTTGCAGACCGACGCGAGACGCCGACGAACGGTTCTCGCGTCAGTCAGCCAGTCTGTCATGCAGATTGGCATGGCAACGCTTGCTTGGTACAGTTCCAGAGAGGCCGAGAAGGCTTGCTATGATCGCGATGAAGTCGCGGAAGTCAGAAATAGAATGAAATTCACGACGGGCTCACGGCAGAGGGTGCCGGGAGAAGCATCAATGACAGCAGTAAATCAGTCAACGACGAGACGATGCTCGCCGCTTCACTCGATTTGATTCGATGGTCTGATTTGTCGAAATGTAAACTGTGTTTGGAGTGATAAGTTTGAAGCTTATTTTGGGAAAATATTTTTGGAATCGTTGGTAGCCAAAATCAATATAGTTTCAAATGGATGGATTGTGGAGCTGCTTATAGAGTTTGACACATCATTCTGCAGAAGATAATATTAGACTTTTCTTTGTGAGGCAGCAGCTCAGTTAATGTCTGAAGCTCTTCCAGAAGAAAAGTAAACCTCTGGAAGTTCTGAAGAACATTTTTCCAATACTATTTTTAAGATTAACGGAATTTTGTTAAATTTCAACGCTGCGTTTCTCCGTCCACGTGCCAAGCTGCCAATCGAACAGAGTGTTGGAGAGTTTTCTATTTGCTGATGGCATCAGGATTGGACGAAACAAGATTGAATCTGTCTCCACTGTGTCATACTGGGCGGCAGCAGAATCAGCCTCCAAGATCCGTCCATCTCCTTGGGCCCTCCAATGTGCTCTTTACCTTCACAAGAGAAAACAAAAATAAGTTAACCGAGTTGGAAAACCCGAGAGCTGAGGACCCTGAATACGAGCCCGTCGCGTGACAAACGGAATGCGACAATTGATGGTAACAAGGAAGTATTACTGCGGATTGTAAACTGAACGTCGGACGGGAGAGCGCCAGTATTTGCCAAGTAAATACATCCGGAAAATGAAAGCAGATGAACTAATTCGATTTGATAAACGGCGCCACTTTGCAATCGACCCAGATTGATACGATTGATAGCACTTGTCCGTTGAGCTCCCGTTCCTTTCCTTGGTGAACAATTGTTCAAATTTGGCAACCGACAATTCCCAGCATCATTTTTCAGCACCATAATCAACGAGCAACAGGTTTTATCGTTTTGCGCCACGATTCAAAAGAAGCCATCAATTTTCCTCCCAGACACGCCTCTTGGCAGCCAAAGCCAGATTGGCACCCGCAAAAGTCGAACCAACACCACAATTCATGCGAACTCTGTTGTAGGATCTGATGCGATGCAATTTCACGCTTCTCACGGGGATTCGGTTGAAAGGCATTGCAATTTATCTCGTTTTTCGATTTTCCTCCGAAAACAATCACAAATGATTCGTTTTGCATTTCTCCGGGCTGCTTGAGATTTTCACTGACAGGTATCTGTTTTCATGATGTTTTGGAAGGTTTCACTCATTTACCTGACCAAGAACTGACCTGGTAGAATGTTTAAGAGATTTAGACCGCTTGAAAAAGTTCTCCAATCTCGAATTTCATCCTCTTATGGATCATAAAAAAGTAATTCCCTCACATCTTCCAACACAACTGATAACTAAATCGAACTTCTCCAATAAGCTGAATCATTTAAATATTCAAATTACCTTCTGCGTCGCAACTTTCTTCAGCAAATACCGAAATCCAATTACAATGTACTCAACCAACAACCAACAGCCCCTTCACCCTCCCCCAACCAGAACCAGCTCCGCCAGAGCATTGGAGGTATTTACTCTCGCCTCGCCAGCCAGACGACACTGACTGTTTAGCTCGGGAGCTTAGCAAAAGAAGAGAAGGAAAAAGAATCAAAATTGAATCCTTGCGAGGAAGTTGTACCGACAAGTGCAAACAAATCCAGCGAACATGATTTTCGTTGCCTTCAACTGCAACGTGGTTTTCCGAGCACACGACACGCGCCCGGATCGGAGAACAACCAGCAACCAAACAACAGGCAGACAGCATACATACGTTCGCCCGACAACAATATTGGAGATTGTTTTTCCATGTTCGTTTACTTTCTCACCCTCCCGGTGACGTTTGGATCGGTCGGACGTGCCGGCCCCCACTTTGGGCGAAATCTTAAACCATTGAGCAAAGCCGACAGCTTTCTTCTCGAGTTGCGGTGGTGGTGGGATTTCATTGTCCACTCATGAATCCTGTTCACCATCATCCAGGAAAAGCGTACGCAAAGAACTGCTTTATGGCATTGAGATTTTTATGAAAATTTATCGTCCCCAAAGGGGATCAACCCGAGGCGCGTGGGTTACTGGTCACGTATTTCCTCCTGGAAGTTTATGATGCATGATGGCCGGCCAGTGCAGTTCCGTACGGATCTTGAGGAAGACCACACTGTAAGTCGATTCAAAATGGATAAACCGATGCATGAAAGGAATTCCAGAACTGTGGGCTCAGAGATTTGCATTGAAGTTGACCTCTAATATGCTATAAAAATCCCACCCGGAGCGAATGGAATCCCGCTCCTTGAAGCTCTCAGCTCAGGAACATAGAACCCTCACACTGTGATTGTTCCCTGCTTCCAAGTGGGATTTATCGTACCTATGCAATGGATTTTTATGGGAAGAAAAATGAAGGCAGTTTCTTCAGAACTGTTTTCCGAAGGGGTGAAGTCAGCTCTGAAAGTTTCTGAAGGATTCAAAAGAAAAGAAATTTGTTTCCATTATGCAGTAGGGTGTTCCAAAATCTCAGTCGGTGTCTGGAGTTTCTCCAACATATTCTCAGACATTTCCTTTCAACTCCTCCCGAATTGATTAATTCAATTAAAATTGAATCTTCTGACTGATTTGTATTAGAAACTAGCTCACCCGGCAGACGTTGTCCTGAATATACTTAATTTACTAATTTAAAAACAGAACTGTAGAATAGAATGGATATGAGGAATTTTGATAAATGCGTACTGCTCCCTATGTAGATTCTAAGTAATTGTTATTTTATTTGTTATTTTATGGTTACTGCAATGCCTTATGATAAACAATGTTTTTAGTCTGGCTAAAATGTTTAGTTTCGTGGCAAACCAGGCAATTCTAGAGAATTCAAATACTCAGTTTGATAATTACCCAAGTAACAATTTTAGTTTTATTCTAGCCGTATAGCACTCTCCCGGGTTTGGTGAAAAAAATAATTAAAAAGTGTTTTGTACCAACACCTCCTCTTGTTTTTAAGGGAAATTGTAAAAAGGGCCCATTAAAGGAGGGTGGAAAAAAAGTTAAAACCTTTATAAGAACATAAAGATTTTGAAAATATTCTATTAAAAGATGTTATGACCACCTATAACATAAAACCTATTGGCTGCCATGAAAACCAGAATGTGGCCAAATAGCCACAGCTGCCAAACTACACTGTGAAATCGAGGTTGTTTTTTTGTTGTTCTGCTTTGTTCGATTCTCTGCTCTTCTGCTTCACTTAGCAGTAAAAAAAAAGGTCTGGAGTTGCGGGAAATTTTGTTTGAGAGCAAAATGTCCAAAACAAATTGTGTTTTCCATAGCGTATTATGCTCGAAATTATATGCGCATTTATTTTTATTGTGAATACTGGCACGATAAGAGCCGAAAATAAATGCGCCTCGGAAATAATGCGAATTTACAACAACATAAATCAAATTAAAACAAATATATTCGATGAATTAATTATGGATTTCCTGAAGAGTGCTTGGAATTGGATGAGATTATCTAAAAAATGCCAAAATTAGTCTCTGATCTACAGTTTATTTGCATACCATTGAAAATTTTAGGCATTTATTTTTCCACATTTCAATAATTTCTTATATTTCAATATGGCGATTGGAAAAGAATCACAGTTTTGCCATAAAACCAATAATAAGATAAAATCAATGAGTTCTAAAACGGCATTTCTATACAGCATTTTACGAGTTCATAAAGTCGAAATAAAACCTTTGATAGGAGTAAAAGGAATTTGAGAAACAAGGTTTTAAGATTGTTGTAAACAAGCTTTGTGGGTTCTCATAAAGCTGACTTAAATATGAAATCTATTGGCACCTCTTAGTGCCATAATAAAACCAAATTGATTTCAAGTGGCTTTCATAGAACTTTAATAAAATTCAATAAAGCAGGATGGTGTTAGCAATGTTACTTGGGTAACCACTTCGTCTTGATCCATGACTGTGTCTATGAATTGCGTTTTGAATTTCCCCATTAAGATCGTTGACGTCTTTGTTTTTTGGAGCCAATATAAAACGTTCACTGAGCCAAACGTGGTTCTTGTAGATCTGTTCAATGTTTGGAAAAACTCTTTGGATGAGTTCTTCTTTCGACACGGTGAAACTACAGAAGCCTTCGGGCAATTTTATCATTCTTGTCAAAATGTCTACTGCGATTTACCCATTTCCAATATCTAACAATTCCTTTGAAAACTTATCTGCGGTTAAGTCATTTTGCTACTGAACACGCATGTTTAAGGTCAGTTTGAGCAAGTATTTGACAGTGTCCCATATCAAATTGCATCACGAAAAAAACGCTGTAAAAAATTACCCATATGGTATTTTCTCTTAAAAATTTAGGTAGAAGTAGTTTAGAGTGTTTTTTTTTCTTGTTACATTTTTATCGCTGTCAGTTTTTCGAAAATTGGAAAAATGGCGTTACCCGAAAAGCAACGTTACGAATTTATTTTGCGCAAGCACCTAAAAAATCCTCAACTCTCACATCGGGACGTCGGAAAACATCTCGGAATTGTGCAGTCAACGGTGAGTCGTGTGATTAAACGATACAACGAAACTCTGAGAATCGAACGGAAGGAGAAATGCGGTCAGAATGGATGTTCTATTAGTGATCAGGATCACAAGCGTGTCGTGAAAGCGTTTAAGCGCAATCCCAATGCTTTGGTCAGGGATGTGGCCAAATAGTGGAATCTGTCCAAGTCTTTCGTTCAGAGAGCCAAGGACCGGGAGGGACAAAGTGCAGAAGGCTCTAAATCGTGACGAACGGCTTCCTCTGTTAAAACTACACGAGGGCCCTACGATCTTCTGGCCGTATCTAGATTCGTGACACTAATCAAATGTTGTCCTAAAGGTTGTATGGAATCAAATTGCACCACTTTAAATTGGCTGTAATTTTTTACCCGTTGGGTATTTTCTATTCAAATTTTGGGTGGAATTAGTTCAATGTGTATTTGTTTACACTGTGTAAGTTTCACTAGCAGATGTGCAATCGTTGCGAAGATGGAGTCTGAAGAACAGCAGCGGCGCAAAGAAATTTGGTGCACGTGCCTCGTAAAAGCCGGATCTTTCTCATTGTGCCATCAGCAGGAAGCTGGGAATGGTA
This sequence comes from Aedes koreicus, assembly GCA_024533555.2. Taxonomy (NCBI): domain Eukaryota; kingdom Metazoa; phylum Arthropoda; class Insecta; order Diptera; family Culicidae; genus Aedes; species Aedes koreicus. Next base: position 153,447 of record JAHHFK020001074.1, read on the forward strand.
CATTCTACGATGTCTCGTATTTTAAATCGGTACCACGAACGTTTGACCATCGATCGGAAAGAAAAAAGTGGCAAAAGTGTATCTCCGTATAGTGTTAAGGATTACTAGCGGGTAGTTCAAGCTTTCAAGAGGAATCCTAACAGTTCAGTTCGAGATGTGGCGAAGAAACTGAATCTAACCAAAACTTTCGTGCAAGATGCAAAAAAAACGTGAAGGACTACACACGTACAAAGTCCAAAAGGCGCCTAATCGCGATGAATGGTAGAATACGGTAGGTAAAACACGTGCACGGAAGCTCTACACCCAGATGTTCACGAAACCACATTGCCTCGTTATGGATGATGAGACGTATGTAAAAGCAGACTTCCGGCAGCATCCGGGGCTCCAGTTTTTCACTGCTCATAATAAATTCGATGTCCTTGAGGACGTTAGAAAGCAGAAGATGTCAAAGTTTGCCAAAAAATATATGATTTGGCAAGCAATTTGCTCGTGTGGAAAGCGGAGCACCCCATTCGTGACAACTGGAACGGTCAATGGGCAGGTGTACCTAAAGGAATGCCTCCAAAAGCGTCTTCTTCCTCTTCTGAGGTCACACGATTGTCCTACAATTTTCTGGCCGGATTTTGCCTCGTGCCATTACTCGAAAGAGGTTTTGGAGTGGTACAAGGCTAAGGAGGTCAATTTCGTGCCGAAGCATCTCAACCACCCAAACGCACCGAAACTGCGGCCAATTGAAAAGTACTGAGCCATCATGAAGCAAGCACTTAAGAAGCATCCTAAGGAAGTGAAATCGGAGGAAGATATGAAGAAAAAATGGATTGCCACGCAAAAAAAAGTTGGTCCAAATGTTGGACAGGACCTTATGAGTAGTGTAAATAAAAGGGTTCGTGCATTTGGATATGGAATTGAAATTGAATAAAACAAACATGGGAAAATATTTATAACATGATTTATTTTACTCCCTGAAAGTTTTCAGATGATTGGTTGAACGGGTGAATTTTGCCAAATATTTGTGCGTGTCGCAATTTGATTCCGTACACCCTTTAGAGCGGTACGAAGCCAACGGGATCGCTTTCGTATCCAAGGACACGAACCCTCCTAACGAACCGGAACTAAGGCCCATCGAAAAATACTGGGTTATTATGAAGAAGGCACTACGGAAGCATCCCAAGGAGGTAAAATCTGAGGAAGACATGAAGGAAAAGTGGGTTTCCGTACAGAAGAAGCTGCAGCCAGATGTTGTACAGAACCTAATAGGTGGAGTTAAGCATAAGGTTCGAGCGTACAGTTATGTTATTAAAATTAAATGAAATAAATATGCCAGTAACTTACTAATGGGTTATATTTTATTGTCTGAATGTTCGAAAAGGATCGGTCAACTAGGTAATTTTCTAAAGCCTTTTTTTCTTGTTGCAATTTAATGTGGGAGTTAGTCGGAGAAAAATCCAAGCTTTATTTGTAAGAAGGGCTTTAGGTTTTCAAAAATCGTATGATTATATTTGAACTATTGTAATATTTTTGATTTCATTTTAATGAGTCCAAATCGAACAATTTTACTTCTCCTATGACAATGGGGAAGGTAAACCCAAATAACAATGTTAGTTTTATTCCAGCCGAATAGCACTCCTCCCGGCTTTGTTGATAAAACAACATTCCAAACTGTTTTGTCTACCAACACCTCCTCTATGCTTATTCAAGCCAAAATTTGTACAAAGTGGCCCATTCTATAGACGGTTGGGAAAACAAATTAATAAAACCTCCAAAATATCATAAAGATTTTGAAAATGTTCTAGTGAAAGGTGTTATGACCACTTGAGAACCTTCATAAAATTTATTGGCTGCCATGAAAACCAGCATACAGCCAAATGACCACAGTTGTCAAACTTCTGTGATATCCTGATTGGTTTTTGTTGTTTTGCTTTGTTCGATTCTCTAGCTCATTTGATTTATTTCGCAGTAAATAATATCTAAGAAAAAAGTTCTAGTCTTGCGGGATATTTTGTTTGATTGCAAAGTATCCAAAACAAATTGAGGTTCTTACAGCGTATGATGCTCCAAATCATATGCGCATTTAATTTGATGGTGAATATTGGCACGATAGGATCCGAAAATTAATGCGCCTCGGAAATTATGCGAGTTTACAACAACAAAAACAAAATTTAAACAAATATATTCAATAAATTAATCATGAATTTCTTGAAAATGGATGGAATTCCATAAAGTTATCTAAAAGAATGCCAAAATTGGTCTCCAATCTTTAGTTATTTTGCATTGCATTTAAAATTTGGTGCATTTATTATTCCACACCTCAATTATTTCTTATAATTTAATATGGCAATTGGAAAAAATCACAATTTCGCCAAAAAGGCCAATTTATCTTAACAATGGCTACTATAAAACAATTCGGTCATTTTGTGACTTCCCTCAGTGCCAATTTGCCGTTTAATGCATTTAATGGAAGCAAAATGGTTTCAAAATGTTATTTCAACTGGCCATAATAAGATAATATGAATGAGTCCTTAAACGGCATTTCAAAACAGTATTTAACGAGTTCACAAAGTCTAAATAAAACCTTTGATAGAAGTAAAAGGAATTTGAGAAAACCAGGTTTTATGATCGTTGTACACAAGCTGTGTAGGTTCTCATAAATCTGACCAAGATATGAAACCTATTGGCACCTCTTGGTGCCATCATAAAACCAAATTGATTTCTAGTGGCTTTCATAAAACCTTAATCAAACTTAATAAAACTGGATGGTTTTGGCAATCTTACTTGAGAAATGTTCGTTCATTGTTAGCACAAACCTTTTCCCTAAATCTCTCTGATGATACATTCTATAACTTATATATACTTATTGGGATTTGCCTTATCGCCAACTGGATTTTCAGAGAAAACATCGGTTGAAATAGTTATAAATATTATGAAATATTCATGCAACGACTTCTAACTGCGGTTCTAGGTGTGGCACGGAGCTCCATCTTGTTGAAATACAGCTGTTGACTTCGGACCGTACTACTCTTTGATCCACATAAAAACATAATTACTTAAATTCCCGACGTAGACCCCCGTGTTTACTTTGTCGCCTTCTGGAATAAACATTGGGTTCATTTTTTGCCATCGGAAGCCACCAATCCAAACACCATAACGCTCGCAGGATGCTTGGTCAGATACACGTTTTTATGCTCCTCAGCCACAATCGGTTCTGGAGAAGATTGAGGTAGGCTTTGCGTGTGGACGGACGTCAAGTTTGATTTCTCGGTGGTATTTTTTTTTCGCTCTTCAGAAATATGAAAATCGATAGTTTTTAGTGAAGAAATTCAGTTCTCTTGTTAGTGAGTGTAAATTGATGCGTTGTGAGACGATCGGTTTCTGTTTTGTCTGAAAATTGTTTGCTTTTATTGCACTGCTGCGTACGTGTTGGATTTCAAGCTTCCGGAAGTGTTAGAAAATGATGTACTGTGGTGTAAAGATGCAATCTCTGATCAAATATTTTATTATTCGGTCAAGTTTCCAAGAGAAGCAATCAAAATGACACAAATCGCCAACATAGACAACACAGACACTCTCTATTTGAAAATCAGTCATTGGTCAGTCAGTTAACATATTTTTATTCAAAAAGATTTCTTGCTTTCTGACAATATTTGGCCAATGCATTATTTTAAATCGTTATAAAACAGGGGGTTGATCGTGCTTTGGGGTTCCGGAAGAAGTTTCCCTGGGTGTTTCTGCTTTTCAACATGTCTGTCAAACCAAAATTGAAAATTTATGCTTATTGGCAGCCAACTGCGAATGATGTTAACATACGTGTGAGTGGTTCTAAAAATTACGGAAATTTGTCTTGTTGTCGTGACGTGTTTGAATACGTCGAAGTTTGTCTCTGAAGGTGTTTTCTCCCCTATTAAAATATTTAGAAAATGTGTTTGAATGATTTCAAAACAGCTACATCAACATACCTCGTAATATAAACAAATTAGCTACAGATTTCTCATGAAAATAGATATAGGTTTAATTCATTTATTATTTAAGTTGATGTTATATCACCTTTATCTTCCCATTTTCCGATTTGGCCCAGCGTGATGGGCAATAGAAATTATCATGCTTATCTACTCTGAATCCTGGTTGGACAGTTATTACTTCCCAATTAGCTTTTCATAAGCAATCGAAATAAGAGTGATGAAGAAAGTCTCATTCCAGCTTTCAGCGTGCAATCTACGGATTAGTTAATTACTAACGCAACGCATTGCGACGCAAATATGATCACCTATCAAATATCGTTATTAAGAAACACTACAATTTGTGCTGTATTCCTCATAGTTCCCTACAAATAAATTAGAAAACTCTGAAATTAATTCCTTCTATACAGTCACTATGTTCATTACAAGTACCATGTTTGTCCTAAATCAGTTAAAGAAACTTCTAAAAAAGCTATTTTAAACATAAAAAAGTTACTGCCTTTCATTATGATGGAAGGTTTGTGTCGAACTCACACCATGAACCTCTCTTATCTTCACAATTTCACAATTTCAATCGATCAAATGTTCTATTATTCGTACAGAGCAAATTTTCAAAATATAAAGAAGAAACCTAAATTGACAATATGTTAAGGTAATGCAATGTTGTGTCTGTAGTCCGAGAAATCTGTTAAGCTTCTTTCAACACCCGTACTTAGATATTTTTCTCATTTCAGAGAGCGAGTAATGGCGCTATAAAAATGGAGCATCACTTAACCTTCTTAGACTCGATGCTCCCAATGACCATATGAATAATTTTTTGTTCTGTACACCAAACAGGGCATTCTGTCAATTTTTCTCTTCCGGTACTTTTCCGGAACCTCCATGCGGGACGAACCGACAAAAAACTCGAGGCCGGGGATTTGTTTGGTGTCCGCCTTGATATATGTTTCGTCGTCCATGACGAGTAATGGCGCTATAAAAACGAAGCGTCACTTAACTTTCTTAGACTCGATGCTCCGAGCGACCATAATTTTTGTTCTGTACACCAAACAGGGCATTCTGTTTAACTATTCTCTCCAACTATTCATTTCCCTTTTCCTTTGATACCTACTGAAGGCTACGTGGGTTCCCCGTGTCTTTTTAAGGTAGATACCAAATCCTCCCTATCACCAACGGTTGCATGGACGTGGCCATGTGAGAGATCGAGGAGTGTTTTCGTGGAGATTATTGCGTGAAGAAACGTATCAGTAACTGGTTCCGTTTCATGGGGACATGCAATATCTTTAACGAATTATTCCTCATCTTAGCTCCATCCACGAGGTGTGCAAACGTCAATGCTAATGCTGATGATAATGCTGATGCAAATGCTAATGATAATGCTAATGCTAATGCTCAGCCACAATCTGTTCTGGAACTTGACACGGGATCGACAGTAAACATGCTCTCGTCGGTGAACAGGATTTTTTTCGCTTGAGAAAGTTCAAGATTCTTTTACATCGCTCGACTCGTAGCACCCGAATGCGGTTGGTAATCATGTGAGTTTTTTTTTCGGTACCCTAGACTTCGCCCCACAATCTTCCTTGACGATCTTCCGTAAAGTCGCTGTTCCCGTGTTTTTTCGTCATTTTCCTGATTGAACGCACTGGATTCGCCCGAATCTTCCTTTTGATGGCAACGATAACCTTCGAAATCCAAGCTAACCTTGAACGACCTGTGGCCCCTTCGCCTTCTTTTCTCGGTCTAAGACCCTTTTCACGCTTCACCGGGATATTCCCACGGCGATTGAAAAGTGTTTTTGCTGCCATACGTATGTATATGCTGTCACTTCGTCATGGTGAAAATGTCAAACTAAAGACATTGGCTTCTTTTACTAGTAGCCTACTAATGATATGAATAACAATGTGTCTCACAATAGGTGTCACCTTGTTTCAGTCTTGGTTTATTTCAGCTGGGTAATTTTAACAGCGGAATTGATAAGACCCGTTTTGAGTGTATTCTTTTGACAGCTTATCGCTGAAAATAAATAAGCGATTCCGTTTGTTTATATTTATCAGCTACCATGGAAGCATACGGGAGCAAGTTTTAAAATAACATTTGCAAAAGCTTAGACCGTGTCAGATATTCAATAGCCTTAAGCAGTTCGGAGTGAGTATGCGTTTTGTTTTCGTACCTTGAAACGGTTCAAGGAAACTGGAAATGTCCATATTCAACACAAAGGAGGTGCCAGACGAACTGCCAGAACGAAGAAAAAGATCAAATGTGTGAGAGAGCGAATAAGACGTAATCCGACCGTATCTGGCCGTAAATTGAGCAAACAATTTCAAATGTCCTATGCTTCAATGAACAGGCTCCTCAGACATGATCTGGAATGCAAGTCTTACAGGAAACAACGGGTTCACGGGTTGACGGATCGTCGAAAGCAAGCCTGGGTCCAAAGAAGCAGAAATCTTTTGATTCGGCACGGTGACTGCGAGATTTTATTTTCGGATGAAAAGCTCTTCCTCTTTCAGGACAGTCCTAAACAACAAAATGATCGTGTGTATGGCAAAAGTCTTGCCAATATTCCAAAAGATAAGCTAGCTGTAGAACGCTATCAAAATGTATCGAAAATCATGGTATGGGGCGCCGTTTCACGAAAAGGAATAATTCTTTTCATAGAACCTAACGTAAACATCAACACTGAATATTACATCGAGCAGGTTTTGAAGAACCATCTGCTTCCTCATGCTTCAACGCTGTATGGGAATACACCATATTGTTTCCATCAGGACTCAGCTGCAGCTTACAAGGCAAAGAAGACACAAGCGCGGAAATTTTTCCCGATTTCATCACAAGCCAAGAATGGCCTGCATCTTCACCGGATCTCAACCCACTTGACTACTTTTTTTAGGGTTATATGTTTCAACATATAGTCTTACGTTAGATCGATTCAAGAAACATTTGGTTGATATTTAGGACCCAATTCCTCAGGCAATCGTGCGTGTCAGCTGGGATGTGTATACAAAGCGTTTGCGCAAAGTTATCAAGGAAAAGGGCGAGAGATTCGAATTGAATTAAGCTGGTTTATTTCTATAACATTGGTTGATTTGTTTTGCTGTAATCCCATTTTGTTTTAGTGACACCTATTGTGAGACACCCTGTATAGCTTACGTGCATGCAAAGAAAACCAAGGTATGGTATCCACAGTTGAAACGGGACTCTTATTCGTACGATGGTGCAAACATTATCGGATGTCGAAGCTACTGTTCTTTTCCTCAGGACTTGCTGTAGATGGGGAGGTTTCATTCTGATGCACCATTCAGAAGAGGATGTAATGTTTTGGCCGAACCTGACATCCCTCCACTACGACTGAAGGTCGTTAGAAGAGATGGACCGCCTACACATACAACCTCAAACGCAGGATCCATTCCAAGAATTTTGTGGCCTAGCCCGAGAAGCAGCTGAACCAAAATATGAAGAAGACGTTGAAGAATATCCCAACATCGTAATTATTCTTGCAATACCGTTTATCTCAATACCATTACTGCCAAGCAGTAAAGATTCAATTGTAAATAATTAGCAAACCCCTTGGTTCCGAAAACGATCCACAGTGAATAGTTGCTAAGAATCGTAAAACCCCCAAACAGTATGATTTATTCATCAGTCAGCTCCGTTTCACTCTCAATTTTCCCACCCCAAGGCACATCGGTTGCCGGTTACTATATTAGCAGAACTCGAAAGCGAAACTTCCAACCACTAACCGGAGCACTAGATTTCAATTCTCTCGAAACAGAAGAATTCATTAAGGAGGGGGGGGGGGGGGGCTGGGTAGACGACCGCATCGAAAGTGGAAGTTTGCCCATTAACAGAAAGAACGAGTTGGCGCGCGCACATCTTCCCGCAGAAACAATGATGAATAATTAACAACTCGAATATTTAGTAAACGCCTTCATTTTCGAAACAAATAAAACATTGAAACAAAAAAAAAAAAAAACAGATCTAGCGCACGATTTTTGCCCTCGCTGCTTCCAACCAAGATTGGCAAAAAAATAGGTTAGGAAGCATCATTCGTCTGACAGATCCGAGCGCCACGAGACTGGCTGGGGAGGGGAGGGATTTTCCCATGAGTCGGAGTTTCGTTCGCTTGGTCGCAATTCATTTTTCAAACCGTCATCCGTCGTCCGCTGCTGGCGGGGGTGGGCGCGCGGGTGGGGATGATGTCGAAAGTGAGATTTTATTTTTCTCGGCGTCTATTCCGGCTCGGAGTTGGTACTTGTTTTGATTCCCACGAATGGCGAGCGAGGGAGCCACCGCCTGCCGTGAATCGGAAAACAACGTTCAACTGCAAAGTGGTTGCAAAGATCGACTTTTACGTTTGCTACAGGTTCTGTCTGGCACGGTGTGACCGACGACGATGGACGATGGATTGGGTCTGTGAGCGGTTATTAAATTAATAATTACAAATTCATTACATTTTTGCGCCATCTAGCGAGCAGCGAGCTGGTGGTATTGGAAAAGTTTCTGGCCATGTTTGAGCTTTGGGTAATCGCGCGGTGGCAGCGACAGATTGAGGAAGGAACTCCGGAGCTGCCGGCAAAGCTGTGGGACATCTGGCCAGTGCAGGATTAGAGAATGATGGTGTTCGGAGAGTTCGAGCAGAAAATTATCGTTAAGTGGAGGATGCTGTACAGGGTTTAGTTTTCACCAGTTTGGCCGTATTGTGTGTGACCTGAAATGCGACAATGGTTAGACTTGGGCATGGCAGGTGGGCTGGCGATTTTGGGGCAGTTCGGACTGGTTCCGGAGCAACTTAATTTAAAGCGGAGAGCCTCATTTAATGGGCAATCTAGAGAGAGAGAGAGTAAGGGCAAATCAGAAGCATGTCGGATACAAGACTGCTTTCTAGGTCGATCCGGTCAACTTTCGAGATAAATTTGACGACTCGAATAGGCTTGTTAGTTAAGGCAGCCTTTCTTTTAATTTTTTGGGGTAGGGTCCAGGTGGTGGAGTCGTCTTCCTAGCGTCGGTGATTGCCACCATGTGAGGAAATAGGCCGACGGAAAATAAAAAATAAATTCGAAATAATTGAAAAAAGTAGGGTACATTTCTTTTTCAATGTACTAGGTCGTCCAAACTGTCCTGGAGTTCAGAACTTAAGATCTACAGTTGTAACAGAAGCTTTATCCACTTTACAATGTTATGATACATATTCAAACATATTCACTGAATGCAAACAGAAGACCACAGACATAATGACATGATGTCTGTGAACGTTTAAGAATATTCATTAAATATGTTTGGATAGTTATCGTAGTTTTGAATAGCCCAAAAGGCAACGGTTACTACTGTGTATCTTAAGTTTTGAACTCAAGTCAGTTTTTATAAACTTGAACATCCCATGATAATCTGATAATGACTGGTGCCCTTACAGAAGATTCACTAAATGTTTTTGAATGCATATCGTCACCTATTATAGGTTATAAAGCTAATGTTACGACTGTAGATCCAATCTTTTCAACTCAAAGGCGTTTTGTTGACCTAGAATATCCCAAGATATCTCATTATATAAGGAGTGTATCGAAAATTAGCTATCCACAAACTTTCTTTCAAATTATGTTGAAAACCGATATTTTATTCATACAATAAATTGATCCTTTATTGTACGAGGTTAAACTTGAACATAATGAAGACCGGATGAAATTTAAGTTATTACTTCACGAATTTTCGAACTTTGGATCGAATGCTCTTCATCAAGTTCCGGACAAGTGCTGCATCGCATTTTTTGGACGCTTGAGCCCAAATTTTTTTGAACTCCTGCATGTTCCCAGCTGCCTTACCAGTCTTCTTGAAGACCCTCTTCACGATTGCCCAGTAACGTTCGATGGGTCGAAGCTAAGGGCAATTTGGTGGATTGATATTTTTCTCAACGAAATCTATACCCTTTTCCGCAAGCCAATTGAGAGTGGTTTTGGCATAGTGAGCCGACGCTAAATCCGGCCAAAACAGTGGAGGTGTACTATGCTTCTTATATAAAGGCAACAATCTCTTCTGGTGACACTCAGATCGATAGATTTCCGCATTTATAGTTCCGGTAGTGTAAAAAATGGTTGACTTCAAACCACAGGAACATATTGCTTGCCATACCAGTACCTTTCGACCGAATTTCTCCACTTGAATCGACCTGTCCGCATCGCTCACATCCTCCCCAACGACGGCAGTAAAGTATTGTGGACCTGGAAGGGTTTTTGAGTCCTCCTTTACATAGGTCTCATCGTCCATCAAAACGCATGCATCCGGACGCTGCAAAAGACGCGAATACAATTTCCGGTCCCTTGTTGCTGCTCGCTTCTTCTGTTCTGCACTTTGTTTCGAGATTTTCTGCTTCTTGTAGGTCTTCAGGTGGTTTCGCCTCTTGATACGCTGGATCATTCCGACACTCGTTCCTGCTTTTTTGGCCAAATCACGTATTGACATTGATTTGTTCTTCATGATTAGAGATACCACTTTCTGCTCCAGTTTCAGGTTGGAAGAACCGGGTTTTCTGCCTCTTCCTGGTAGCTCATCCAAAGAATAATGTTCCCCAAACTTATTAAAGATGGTTTTAACACTCGCATGATGAATTCCAAACCGCTTCGCCAATTTTCGCATGGTAATACCCTTCTCACTTAGCCATGTGTCCAGAACCTTAATTTTCACTTCCTTTTCAATACGCGACATTTTGAAAACGCAGAATTTGAACCGCACAAACAAGTAAACAAAAGAAAGCTGACAGTCAAACGCACAGCATGCAGTGTTTAGAGCATAAAAACCATCACAAATACATGCGTACAACGCAAATGTATGTGGATAGCTTATATTCGATACACTCCTTATGTTTACATTCCATAAGACTCACTTATATTGGTCAAATGCATATTGTTACTTTGTTTAATTCAGAAAGCTACAGTTACAGCTGTAAATTATCAGTTTTCAATTCCAGGATAGTTCGGATAACCTAGAACATCCGAAGATTATCTCATAATGTCTGATGTTCTTCCAAAATATTCAATGAATATGTTTCAATACACGACGTAGCTTTGCATAGCCCAGAAAGATTTTGCTGCAACTGTAGGTCCTATGTTCTGATCTCAAGGATAGTTTGGATGACCCAGAACATGTCATATTGCTTTATAATGTTTGTTGACCTTTAAAAATATAAATTGAATATATTTATTGTAACTTTAGATCACCTACAAATTACTTTTACAACTGTAAATCATAAGTTCATAACGTCAGGACAGTTTGGATGACCTAGCGGATCAGAAAGTTATAAAATATTGACTGTTGACCTTCCAAAAGATTCATTGAATATTTTTGAATACATATAGTCACATTATATAGCCCAAAAAGCTACTGTTATAACTGTAGATCTTATGTTTTGAACTTAAGGACAGCTTGGATGACCTAGAATATCTTAAGATTGTCGCATTATTGTCTGTCATCCTTCAACACTATTCAATGAATATTATTAAATACATATTGTTGGAGTATGCAACAAAAACCTACTGTAGATCTTAAGTTCTGAACAGTTTTGATGGCCTAGAACATCACAAAATTATCATATAATTATCGTTGACCTTCCAAAACGTTCATCCTATATGTTTGAATGAATATCATAATCTTATATAGCCCTAAAAGCTACTGTTACAACTGTAGATTTGAAGTTCTGAACTCAAGTGCATTTTGGGTAACCTAGAAAGATACAAAGATATTTAAAGTTCATCACCAAAAATTTAATAATGCGTATGCATATGTACCATATTCTCAAACAACGCTTTCTACTACTAATAAGGCATTTTTTTTTCCTGAACTTCTTCATAATCAGGATGTTCTAGGTCGTCAATTAGGTCTTAAACTCATATGTTTTTTTGTATTTCCCAGATAGAAGAAATTGTGTAGAACAAATTTGCGCAATACAGTGTACACTTTTATTCAGTCTGTGATTTTATACAGCCATTTTCCTTTTGGGGTCATATAGGTATGATCCCTTAGTCCTGAAGGGATTAAAGGGTGTTTCGATCAAAATTTGGTCGACTTAAACTTGACGCATTTCCTTTCATCGTGCATTAAAAAATTTTGCACACCCCGCATTTTGAAGATGTGTGCGTGTAGCATCATTCCGGGTAGACCGTAGAGTAGGTGAAGACTCTACGGGGCTGAGCTGCAAGCAACCCGGCGGGTCAACGGGTCGCGGATGGTGGGGTTCCATCAGATATGATGGACAGCTACTGAATACACCAATAAGTAGCCCCGGACGAGCGGCGGGGGCTGTTTAGGATGTGGGGGGACTGAGCAGTTGTTAGACTCTGTTGAGTTTCTTCCAAAAACCCACAAATATCCGAAAGCAGCCGTGACAAAAGCGACCCATCACGCTTTTTAAAAATAAGGGTAAAAGTCCAAGCCGTCACCCATTGGAGCGTCTGTTCTCCATGTTAGGGGCGGCTCAAAACAGCGTCTGTTCTCCATGTTAGGAGCGGCTGAGTCGCCGTCTTGTTAGTGCGCCCAGGACTCTAAATACAAAAGCCGAAAGTCCTGGTGGTGCTTGGGACTGTTAAACAGCAGCATCACAATGGTCCTCCTGCGAGATAGTGGGGTTGGTTGTGGGCCTTGCGAGCCGACACCATTAAGACGGAATTGCAACGAATAATACACAAGGACAAAATTCGAACCGGAACAATCGGCATGGACCTAGACAACAGCCGGTAGATCCAGAGGTGGATTATCAGTGGCAGTCGTGCCTACTATGGGCTCCACAAGCAACTACGGTCAAACAGACTTAGCTCCCGTACGAAGTGCATCCTGTACAAAACGCTAATAAGACCGGTTGTTCTCTACGGGCATGAGACATGGACAATGCTTGAAGAGGACCTGCGAGCACTCGGAGTTTTTGAGCGACGGGTGTTAAGAACCATCTTTGGTGGAGTACAGGAGGACGGACTGTGGAGGTGAAGGATGAACCATGAGCTCGCGCAACTCGCCGGGGAAACAAGTATTCATAAGGTGGCAAAAGCTGGAAGGATACGCTGGGCAGGACATGTTGCGAGAATGCCGGGCAACTATCCTGCAAAAATGGTGTTCGACGGGAATCCGGTTGATACAAGACGACGTGGGGCGCAACGAGCAAGATGGTCAGACCAGGTGGAGCAAGACAAGGTGTCCAAGGGATTGGAGAGAAGCAGCCACGAATCGGGAGGGATATTGTGTATCAGGCTGTGTTATAGTATTGTGACGTTATGTCATGTAAATAAAATAAATAAATAGTGTGTAGCATCATGCCTCTATTTTGATTTTGAGATTAGCACTTCAGTTATCAAAATGTCGTCGAAGGAAGAGAAGCAACGCATCAAAATTCTGCACGTGCATGGCGAAAATCAAAACTACTCCCCCGCCAAGGTGGGGGAATTGTTGAAGGGGGCTGAATCAACTGTTACCAACGTTTTCGGTGAACTTTGTCGACAGCCAGGAAAGCTGGATCAGGGGGAAAATCGAAAGCCGGAGGCCACAGCGACGACAAAAAGAGTTGCCCGCTGTTTCGAGCGGAACCCCAACCTCTCCGTCCCAGATGTCGCAAAGAAGCTGGGAGTGGCGCCTTCAACCGTGGATAGAGCTAAAAAACGAGCTGGACTGTCGACTTACAAGAAAGTGGTGACTCCAAATCGCGACGATAAACAAAACACGACAATGCTGACGAAACTTACGTCAAGGCAGACTTTATACAGCTCCCTGATAAAAAAAATATCTTAAACGAACGATACCACAAATCCTCCAACCACTTCTTTAATGGTTAGGATGATATCCCAAATAGGTTGTTAAGAAAAATAACCATACGAAATTTATTAGGGCTTTCTGTTCTATTTTGGCCGGATTTGGCATCTTGCCATTACGGAAAAAAAGGCCACGTTCAAGTGGTGCCCAAAGACAAGAGCCCTCCCAACACGCCAGAGCTCCACCCAATCGGACAATATTGGGCCATCGTCAAGCGGAACCTTAAGAAGACTCAAAAAACTGTTGTGAGCGAGAAACAGTTCATGGCCAACTGGCGTTCTGCGGCGAATAAAGTGGACAAGGAGACTGACAAAATCTTATGGCAGGTGTTAAACGAAAGACCCGGCAATTTTTATTCGGTAAAAAGGAAGCTTTCCTGAATATTTTTCCTGTATTCTGTATTAACTGAACTTGAAAATGAAAAAGAATTTGACTTATTAATATAAACTTTGATCGACTCACAAACATAACTGTTTGACCAAATTTTGATCGGAACACCCTTTAATATGCTTTTTAAGACAAGGCTTAACATTTATGAATTTTTCAATAATATGTGGCCCGAAATCAACATTTCTCTTTATTGACGTTAAAGCGTAGAAATATTTCCGATCGATTGGTGCAAAAATTTTGTACTTTTTTGAGAAATATTAATAAGAGCTTTTGAGAAATATTATATTAACACTCTATACCTGACCACTTTTCGTGACGGTCGTAATGCAATTTTTTTTAAATTGTACCCCAGTATAGAAAACAAAGACGTAGTCCTACGTCAAAAACTCTTGAACCAAGTGCTGTACTGCGTTCATTCCCTCCCAATAGGTGGCACCATTTAAACAACCACATGTTTTCCTCCGCACCACCACGGAGCCAAAAACATGCACTATATCAATTCAAATTGACACTATCAATAAATTTTGTTTTCCTTGTTCCACTTTCACCTCACAAGACGTAGGAGGTCTAATCCGAAAGCGATCCAGCCAACCAACGGATCGACCAACCTCCCCCATACGGTCGTATAACATCAACCGGCAACGGCGTACACCTATCGGAGTACATTTTTCACTACTTTCACTACTAAATACAGACCAGCCGGACGGGAAAACATACGAACCGAATACCAACACCTAGGCAGCTCTCGCGTGACCAACCACACCGGACAACGACGCCTCCAACTCGCAAAAAGAAAAATCATAAAGAAGCCCAGTCAAACTGCCCACCATGGCCACAACATCGCTTGGCTAAACTTGAACTTGCTCAGAACTTGCACTCAGCTCATAAATTAAATTTTCCACCTCGATGCACTCCGGTTTTTCGTTTGAATTATCTACCTTTCTCCCACCCCCCCACACAAATCCTGGTTTCACTATCACAAAGAAGCCCGGATCCAGCGGGTCACCGAAGGAAAGTTGGAAAAGAGTACTTTCAACCCAATTTACACGGCAGAACGTATGCGATGTTTGTTTCGGAGGTCAACTCCGTCGTTCCAGAACCCAAAGTTCCGAACTGGAAACTTCCGCTCAGGTAAACAGAGAACTAAAAGAAAAAACACTCAACTTTACACTTTTATAACTCTCCGTCCGAAAGTCCCCGGAATCGTTAAAAAGCTGTTTGTTTATCTAATTGTTAAAACTTTTGCTGTCTGCCGTCCCGTTGGGCTATCCCGAAAGCACG
>JAHHFK020001075.1:0-62101 GCA_024533555.2 Aedes koreicus
CATCATCAGAGCGAATAAAGTTCTTAATTTGCGTGGACTTGCCTGACAGCACAGGTTGGAAGCCCGTTTCACCAGACCCAAACACAAAACCGGGACGACTGATGAGCGCAGGCTGGATGGTCTGGACTGTGATGGGGGGCTCCGGGGCTTCCATAGTGCTGAGTTCTGTGCGTCCCGGGTGTGGAGAAGAAACGTGAGGTTTTACTGCGAGTTCGGAAGACGTAAAGCTGATCCGTTTTTTTTGGTTTGGCTCGAACAGTCGTACCGAAATCCCCGAAGGCCAGTACCATGGGTCACCAACCACACTCGATACTGTTTTGCATACGGTTATTTTGAACGACACGAACGAAAGATCTTCGATCTGCTTTCCGCGAGGAACGAGTTTAGTAACTTTAACAAGGGCTGGGTGTGCGTTAGAGATGTCCATAACATGCTTCTTAACTTCGTCTTCATTTTGATCTAGCTCAAACGGGGTGACGTAGAAAGATTCATCGTCGTTAGAGGGCTGAGAACCGTTAGCTACTCTCAGTGGTGGACGTTCGGATTCAGGGTTGATGTTGGTTCCACTGGTAACATTTCCATTGTTACGCGGTGACACCGCCCTAATGCCACTGTTCAGAGTGTTTGAGGGACGTGTAGAAACAGCTGGTGTCGAGATGTCTTTTCGTGGTGTTGCTATCCTTGAGCTTTCTGAGCCAGCTGAACGACTGGAGATGATATGCACACGTTTGTTGGATCCAACAACAAATTTGTCCGGAATATGGGCAATAGAACTGTTGATTTCGTCCAAGACTTCAAAAAAAGAAGTCTCTTCGCAGGACCTAGATCGGTTGATTGGATCGTCCACGGTATCGTTCAAAGTTAGCTCGTCGATTCTTTGATGAAAATTGGTTTGATCGGAAGGATTCGCTGACTTGGAATTCAGATGAGATCCATAGAGTGTCTTATTGACCTTACGAAGGTTTTCGCCATAGTTTCCAAGTCGAGTGTCCATTGAATCGGTACGAATCAGCAATTCGCGTAAGGCTTTCATCGTCGTCTTTTCACGGTCGTAGACAGCTGGATCGAAATTCAAGCGACAAGATTCGCAGAACCAGAGCAGTCCAACTTTCGCCGTCCAAGCCGAGTAATGTGATTTGGTCATCCCTGTGCAGGTGAAATGAAAACCCAAACCACATGATCCACTACAAGCGACTGCTCTTCCAGAATCCACGGTGTTTGAACAAATTTTGCATGATTCCATAATAGGTATTTTCTCGGAATTTTACCAAGTGTTACAATGCGCCGCAATGTTACGGTTCAGAATATGATTTTTGAATCGCCTACGGATATGCAACTTTATAAGTTTGAAAGCTCTGCAAAATAACGAGCAGCTTCACTTTTTTGCTGGTAGGTGGCAATTCGGAATCGAAACGAGCGTGTGTGAGGGTTCGTACACAAGCAAAGGTAAACTAAGACACAACAATGTCCATGTAAGCACTACACAACAATGTCCACAATACTTCTAAACAATTTCACGCCACCAAGCACTGAACGGATAACATTGAATCGAGATTTAGACACTGTTTACGATTCACATAAACCGACAGGGATGATTTTTTGACGTAGGAACGGTATAGAATTATCGGAAAAATAACGAGCTTCAAACAGCTGTATGCTGCATTCGACCGCAACCTTATACACCGTGTCCAATATATTCTCATACAAAATAAAACTCTATTTATTCCAAGTCGATAATCCAGAATTTATTGATAACTTAACCCATTATATTGCAATATAATACTGATCAACTACAGCACATGTTTTGGAATAACACCGCCTTTAACCTTCTTGACCAGCTCCAGACGTTTTTCGAAACCGTTACAGGCGGCAGGCACGACTTCAATCGGCATTTCGTCCCAGATTCGTTTGATTACGGTTTTGAATCGGTTCATATTAGACGCCCTGTGGTCATTAACCTTCGCCAGCATGTATGACCATACCAAATAATCCAAGGGATTCAGATCTGGTGAACTGGGAGGCCATTCATTCTTGTCCCAAAAGTCGGTCAAATTTTCTCGGCACCAGCCCTGAACGATATTTGCTGTATGCGATGGCGCTCCGTCCTGCTGAAACAGTCTATCTAGCAGTGATCATCTCCAAACACCTCTTGTACATATGGCTTTTCAACTTTCTTCAAAACTTCCGTTTTATAATATACACGCCTTTAACGCCTTTTTCGATGAAAACCAGTGGTAATTTGCTTCGCTTGCAAATTCCTCCCCAAACCATCACTGACGCAGCAACCGTGGAATATTCCTATCACTCTCTGGAACCGTGGAATATTCCTATCACTCTCTGGAACAGTTCTCGAAGAGAGAGTCTACAATCTGTCGTTCTGGACATTGTGGGATTGTTGCTAGACGAATAACTTTTAGTCGGAAAAGATAAATTCTTCCCCACCGTGCCGCGACAAAAGCAGACTTGCTCTTTCGAGTTCTAGGTTCCGAAACTCCGTGAACGATAGGTTTCTTGATAGCTTGGAAGCCGAGGTCATTTTGCAGTATATTGTGCATTGACGATCTCGAAACATTCAGATCTGCGGCCATTTTACGTATAGAGCGCTGTGATTTTCGTCTAATCCGTTCCCTGACCACTTTCACAACTCGTGCAGTCCGCACCGTACGAGTACGACCGGATCTCTTCCGGCCATCCAACGAGCAGGTGTCACGGTACCTTCGGATGGTTCGGTACACAAAATCCCGCTTTACTCCGAGGTTTTTCAAATTTTTGAAAATAGCGCCCGGGCGCTCACCTTTCAAACACTTTTTTATCACCACAGCACGAAACTCCTTCATCGCTGGTAAAAGATAAACACCGAATGAAAACAATCGGACATAACCTAAAAGCGTTTGTATAAACCAACACATACGTGAAGCATGTTGAGTAGTTGCTCGACACCAATGCAAGGAAAAAGTGTATGAGAATATATTGGACACGGTGTATGTTGACAGTCCGGCTCGTTTCTTTGCTCTTTGCACTGTTGTGTGGGACTTTCTCTTTTTGTTTTGTTTTGTGGGGGGGGGGGGGGGTGGGGGGGAAAATGGGGGGTTTTTTTGCCGGGCCGGGGGGCGTGGGTGTCCTTGTGTTCGGGGTGCGGGGGGGGGGTGGGGTTTCGGGGTTTTTTTGGGGGGGGGGGGTGGTGGGGATGGGTGTTGGTTGGGGGTGTGTGTGGTGGTTTTTTGTGGTTTGTTTTGTTGGGTTCTTTTTTTTGTTTGGTTGTTTGTTTTTTTTGTTGGTGGAGAGGGTAAAAAAGAGGAGAACATATGGGGGTGGGTGTTTAAGTAAAGGGTGTGCACGATGAAATTGCCACACACAAAATTGATTCGCAAAATTCGAGTTTTCATTCGATTGCCATCAAATTTTCAGGGATTGAGAAATAACTATTAAACTTCATTTTACCATTTTACTTGTATTTTATTTACAGTCCATACGCAAATGCCCGCACCTTGGCCTTAACCCCGGCCATAAGATTCTGCACAACCTGTGAATCAACCGTTTTTTGCATGTAAACCCATACTTTCTTCAGTTCCTCGACTGTCTTCACTACCTTAGGTCGTTTAAGAAGGTGCTGCTTCATAATCGCCCAGTACTTCTCGATGGGGCGGAGCTCCGGAGTGTTGGGAGGGTTGAACATTTTCGGCACGAAATTGACCTTATTGTCCGCATACCACTTCAGCACGTCCTTGGAGTAGTGGCATGAGGCCAAATCCGGCCAGAAGATTGTTGGGACGTTGTGGGCCTTCAGGAGAGGAAGCAGCCGCTTCTGGAGGCACTCTTTTATGTACACCTGTCCGTTCATCGTGTCCTGGGTCACGAAAGGTGCACTCCGCTTCCCGCACGTGCAGATGGCTTGCCAAACCAGGAATTTCTTCGCAAATTTGGACATCTTCTGAGTGCGGACATGCTCCGGAACGCTGAACTTATCCTTGGCCGTGAAAAACAGGTTGCCGGGGATCTGTTTGAAGTCGGCCTTCACATATGTTTCGTCGTCCATGATGCAGCATTCAACTTTCGTCAGCATGTTGAGGTACAACTTCCTGGCACGGGTTTTGGCGGACTTGTTCTGCTTCTCGTCGCGATTAGGGGCCTTTTGTACCTTGAACGTTCGAAGCCCAGCCTTAGTTTTGGCCTTCTGGACAAAACTTCGGCTTAGGTGCAGCTTCTTAGCCACATCCCGAACGGAGGCGTTCGGATTTCGGTTGAAGGCCCCAACTACGCGGTTGTGATTTTTGGTGTTGTACGGAATACTTTTTCCTTCACTTCTGGGCTTCCGATCGGTGGTCAACCGTTCCTCGAACCGCTTAATCACTCGCGACACCGTGGAATTCGCGATTCCCAACGTTTTAGCGATGGAACGATGCGAGAGATCCTTGTTCTCGTGATGAATGCGCAAGATTTTATCACGCACGAGCTGTTCTTTCGACTCCATTTCCGCGAGTTTTGATCACAGGACTTTGAAACTTGCAGGATGTAAATAATGCACTATGAACTAAATCCACTCAAATTTTCATTAAATTCTACCCAACGGTTAAAAAGTTAGAGCAATTTCATAGTGTGGCAATTTCATCGTGGACACCCTTTATGGATCGATTCGGGGACTTAAGCCGTCAAGAATGGGAACAATTGGCACTAGGTAAAGAAAAATTTACCCACAAAATTGAGGAAATTTACTCCAAGTATGAATCAACCGGTTCGGATGATTTCATAGGATAAAACTAAAATAATCCAACATTCCACTCAATGGAAATCCATTCCATATAAGCATTTTTAAGAATACTGCCGTTATGCTGCCCTGTTCTGTTATGAAGCTCAAATTATATGTGTTATGAATGAATGAAAGAATGAACGTGCTTTTCCAACTCCGGCCCGATATTGGTAAGTAATATTTCCAGTAATTAAATTTCAGTCAATTTTAATATAAAAATAAACTATATTGAATAGGTGTAACCATTCCTCGCATAAAATAATGAAACGCGCCAACTTTTTATCTCTTGAACGTCTATGAAGGTTGTTTGGGTTCCCAGCACTTTCGGCAATAGACTTCAAGACAATTTTAAATTTTCAAACAGTTGTAAGGACGTGGCCAGGTGCGCAGAGAGGAACGGGTCTACCATACTCAACATTTTTGGCAAAATGTTGAGTGGAAGTGGATAGGCTTATCTTGGCGACTCTCCCCACGCTATTATGTGCAAATGTTCTATGCTATGCTATGCTATGCTATGCTATGCTATTTGAGGAAGCCTTGCAGTTAGTTTTGAAGGATGTGGTATGAGACTTAAAATATTTATCATTACGTTTGAGCTGAGAGAGGGAGCTTAGAAGTTATCGTGAGAAGTACTTTTATTGTATATATTATGAATCATTTGTTTTTAATGTTTACTGAACTGCTCGTTTCTCTTAATTTTTTGCCACAGGTTTGTGCCCGCTTTGGAAAATATACGCTTTTAGTTCAACTGAGATGATAAACAAAAAGAAAATATTTTTGATATGAGTTCACTGAAAATGCCTTCTGAAAACATTCCAAGAGCAAACATTTTATAAATATTAAAATAGATAACCATAAAGTGATTGAAACATGTTGGAAGATTGCTTGAATAAAACATCTTCTATTCAATAGCATCTAAATAACAACGTTGGTATATTTACAAATATTGTCGCTTGCAGCGAGTTTACAACGCGAAATTCACAATTATATAGCACCAATAAAACATCAACCTACTATTAATATAAGTAATATTATTCAAAATAAAAATTTATTCTCAAACATCCTCAAAGCTTTTTGTACACTGAAGATGTTTCATATTTCATCTTTTAGATTTTTATGTAACAGGCCTTTGATATTTATATTGAAAAATATGTTTTTGGTGTTACTTGGGATGTCGTCAAATGTTTCCAGAGAATATGTTAAGTTTTTATCCAACAACACATATTTTGTCACCTTTTTCCTATATTAGCTTACATGCATGGCTCAAATGTTCACAAGAAACTGAAAAAAAACAAGTAGAAATAAACACTTACAAACTGTTCCGAATAGAAAAATCGGTGCATCTGCCAGGGACGACCCCACTGTTTACGTAGCGGGGCGACATCTACGATTAGCAAGTGGTTACTTAAAACTAAGTTTATATTAATCCTGGAGAGTGTGAGCTGTATAGTGGAATACCTGTACCTAGAAAATGAGAAGAATGATTAGTAATTTCCGTCGAGTATTACTACACGACACTGAAGAAGCACATTTTAGACGAAATACGCGTATCTGTCAAGATAAGCAATAAAGGTAGTTGGAATCAAATGGAAATTACTTATCATTTTTCTCATTTTCTAGTTAAGTTTATATGTCATGTTGTGGTTGCTTACAAAGTACTAATTCGACATGACACGAATTTTATTTACAGGGTGCGGCAGAAAATAATGCGAAAATATTCAAACTTGACATTGGGTTAATTCGTGTAGCTAGTAATTTCTGTCGAAAGTGTATTTGTTTGTGTTTACTTTCAAGTGCTGCATCCAAAAATTCTATTTGTTTTATTGCAAATTCGTGAAAATGTACGCGAAAGAAGTGATCACCAGTTTGTTGCTCGCCCA
The DNA here is from genome assembly GCA_024533555.2 of Aedes koreicus. Taxonomy (NCBI): domain Eukaryota; kingdom Metazoa; phylum Arthropoda; class Insecta; order Diptera; family Culicidae; genus Aedes; species Aedes koreicus. The sequence goes on from JAHHFK020001075.1 coordinate 6,628, forward strand.
GAAGAAGCCGAAAGAGATTGCCAAGGTGGTAGGGTGCCATTTGGCAACAGTTTACCGCATAAAAAAGTCTCTGCCGGATGGTCCTAAGCAGCGGAAGCCGGGAATAGGACGTCCGTGCTCACTTACCACGCACGCCGAACGTGATCAAATCGGTCCGTGCACAAATTGCTCGCAACCCGGTGCGTTCCATAAGAAAACTTGCAAAGGAAGCCAATATTTCGCCACTTGTTTACGGACCGGGTCAAGGAACTACGAGTGACTCGTTCCAAGAGATTGCTTTTCTTGTTGAGGAAGGAAAAAATGATAATCCTGTTCTCCGACGAAAAGCTTTTCAGCATCGATGCTGTGGCCAACAGCCGCACGGACCGGTTCATTTCACCGCAGAAAATGGAGAACGTTATGGAAAAAGTGAAATTCAAATTTCAAACCAAACATCCGGCTGGTGTCATGATGTTTGGCTTGGTGGCGTCCAACGGTTTGAAAATGCCGCCTGTTTTCATTGATGCTGGAGTTAAAATCAATACCGAAGTGTATATCGGGACCAAGGACCAAGTGCTTCCTTGGGTGAAGGCCAACTTCTCCGAGGACCAAAACGTTGTCCTACAGCAGGATGGAGCGCCATGTCACACGTCCAATCGAACCCAACAATGGTTGAACGATAACATGAAGTTTTGGTCGAAGGATTTGTGGCCCCTTAGCAGTCCAGATCTTAATCCGTTGGATTATTCGATTTGGTCATATGTTGAAGCACGAGCCTGCAAAACAACACACCCTAGTGTGAAAACCCTGAAGTCAACCATAACACGCACATGGCAGTCAATGTCGGAGGACTACGTTCGAAAGGCATGCTCTGGCTTCCGGCGTCGGCTCGAGGATGTTATTAATAAAAATGGAGGACACATAGAATAAATTTGTTTCAAAGGACTTTATAAAGATAACTGCACTCGAAAATTTTGATATTTTGCTTGAATTAGTTGAAAACGGGATTTGAAAGAAATAGAACAAATTTTCGCATTATTTTCTGCCGCACCCTGTAAATCAAAGGGCGTTCACAGTAATACCATGTTGAATTTGGTTTGACACCAACATTTATTGTCTTCCATATTTACTTATTTATTAGTCGTCTCATAATTATGACCATTCTATTTTAATTCAATTCAAAGTAAATCCAAATTCACTCATCAGAACATAAAGTAAAAATAAGCACACAGTAGGAGCTAGTTGCTTGTATTCCATGCTTGGCAGATTGATTTATACTTGTCCAAGTAAGCTCCTTCTACTCATACCTCTCTTTCTTGGCCGACGTGCAATAAACTTCACTCAATACCGAAGAAAATCAAACGAGGTGTTTGAAAATGGCCAAAGTAGGATTATCCCTTTGATCCACTCAACAGCCAACCCCCGCCCCTTCCAGGTAAATCGGCACCAATTGGGATGGAAACTTTGAGTTCAATTTCCCGATTGCTGCACTTACATCTGCACTTCACACGTTTTTGGTGTTGTTGTTGTTGCTGGTCCAGACTGCTATGGAGGCCAGTCACCCGGGGGATGTTGTAAAGCTACTTTCTTATCTACTGCCGGTTTTTCAGTCCGGTTGATTCCCATATTGACTCTCCATTGGTGTGCAGTAAGGGAACGCTGATCTGTTCGTCAAAGTTTGCTCCTTCCACCAGCCGAGTCACCGTTTTTGCAGATGACGAATGCGATGGATGGCGACCGATGCGATGCCAACCGTGGTCATCGTCTTCTGGTCAAGGGGTGAGTGTAGTTGTTATCTTGAAAAATGGCTTTCTTGACCGTGTTGCGAGTGAGCTCCAGCACGGATGACTGAGAAAGCAGTCAGTGCGAGGTGTTGGAAATAACACTTTTTTATTGACGCTCTTTCGACCGGCTTAACGTGAACCCCAGCTTGGTTGCAGTTCTTGGAGAGGATTAAAATAAGAGGGTTCGAAAAAATATGAAATAAAAAATATGGGCGCAAAGATCGCTGCGAGGTTCATTTTTCCAGCAGTACTAAGATGTAAGATGGTGGGAGAGAGAAAAGGTTTCCGCTTCATTCGCTGGGGCAAAAGGGGTGTGCAGCAGTGTATAAAAACACTGACCACTAAAATAGCGAATGATCGGTTTCATGTCGGGGATTTGCAAATACTGACGTGACTTTGCATGGCAATGCACAATCGGTCTTGGTCGTTGTGGGTTCTTTACGTTTCTAATGGATTGAGAGAATTTAATGGCACCTTCTTAATGCAATTTTTATCGTCATCAGTTGTCGTGAGTCAAGCAACCATGTTCGTCGTTGGACAAATCAAGGGGATTACCGGAAAGGAATGAGCACTCTTGTTTTGTAAAAGTTCGATGAACCTCCTGCAATTTGTGCTGTGCAATGCAACCAAAATTGAGTTGTTTTTATGCCAAAAAAAATGACGACGCAACATCCCTTTCTTGAAAACAGTTCCATTTTGGAAACGATTTTCTTCCATCCAATTGTAATGAAAGGTAAATTAAATTTTCACCGATCCCAATTGGCCGACCAATTGCCGTCTCGTTCATGTGCTCGCGAAAATGATCTCCTTCTCGGTGGTGCAACTCGCGGGCGTGAAAGCCAGCGACGGTCCGAGAGAGGGAGAGGCGAAAAAAAAAACCATTTACCAGTAATTTTAGCTGAACAAAGCTGTTTTCCTTTTAGTTCTCTGGGCATTGGCGGTGCAAAACACCTATATTTAAGAGGTGTTAACAACATACTCGGTTCCCTTTGGTCAGTTTTCATCTCTGCAACCATTCCCGGTGAATTCGGATGAATGGGAGGGGTTGGAGGCTTGGCGGTGGAAGATAATCGGCGAATCGATTTCGAGCAATTGAGATCTTGTTTGCGGTAGGGAAAAGAAGAAGCTGAAACGTGAAACGAGAGGCGGGAGTATGCTGTTTAAGCTAATTCCAATTTCATTGAAATCGTCGGCCATCTTCTGGCGAAGGCTTATTGGGGGAATTGTAGGAGAAGGAAGGTTCTCCGTTGCGGAGGTTAATTTGCGTTTGTGGATATTTCCATTAGCACACCACTCCATTTTGGTAGAAACTGCGAATAGATAACCTGCGATTGAGTCTTTGTTGTTAGCTCTTAAAATGAGGTTTGATATCGTTTTGAATTGTTCTGATTTCAGTGGGTTCAGTTTTAAATTGAAATTTTACAACATTCCAAGAATATCCTTTCGCTGGGATAGTTCCGCATTAACTGAACAAGGGTCAGATTTTTTTTTGTGTTGCATCAGAACTCTTCAGAAAATCAAGAAGACTTTGATCTATTCTGAGAAAATATGATTAATGGAATACAAAAATCATGGCTGAGTTGCATCACTTCTTTGAATTTTCGAAGGCACAAATCTAAGAAACTACAAACATTTCTAATGTTCAACTTTAATTGGATTCTTGAAGCTTGATAAGTCTTAATGATTAGGAATGTGAAATCTTCGCAGGTTCTTAGATTTTTTTTTCCATTAATAATTCGACAAAGATTTTTCATTAGGGCCTAACTGACGAACGTAAACAATGGCTTCTTCCGTAAATTTTTCGTGGTACAAAGGTTTCCAGTATAAGCCTCTCCAACTCTATCAGATACACTGTGGTGCAAAATTGATCGGACAAGAATATCATTTTGGTAAAGTAGGTGATAAAATACAGAAATAAAATATGTTCAATAGTTTATTAGTTTATTTTTCTTTTTTGAGATTAGATTTTTGGCATTTTGAATTTAAAAACATTATAATATTTCATAAACAAAATTATATAAATAAAAAAGATTCATTTGTTAAAATTCATGGTGCGAAAATTTTCGGACAAGGTGTAGAAATTACATTTTTCGATTTAATAATTAAATAATTTGAATGTTTGAACAATGTGTATGTCCTCCTTTGTACTTGATTACTTCTGCCAAGCGTCTTGGCATAGATTCGACCAAGTTTTGCATTACTTCTGGACGAAGAGTGTTCCATACAGCTTCAATCTCCCGCATTAATTGTTTTCTGTTGGAAATATGTTTCTTTTGCAGTTCTCGTCCAATTTCATCCAATAGATGCTCGATTAGGTTTAACTCTGGGCTTTGGGGAGGGTGATCCAGCACGGTTATGTTTTTCCCGGCCAAATACTCTCTCACAAGCTTCGATTTGTGCTTGGGGTCATTGTCGTGCATAAATACAACGTTGCTGCCCAGTCGATATTTCCTGGTAGATTTTGAGATGTTACGTTCCAAGATATCCCTGTAGTCTTCCTTGAACATTATCCCTTTGATGAATTCCATGGTGGCCACTCCAGCATAGAACATACCACCCCAATCCATAACTGATCCACCGCCATGTTTCACAGTTCCACGCATATTTTTTCTTTCTAGAGCGGTCCCATCAGTTCTCCAAACTCTAACATGGCCATCTGAAGCTCTGACGATGAACTTACTTTCATCTGTCCATATTACTTTTTTCCAGAACGCATCGGCTTGTTAACATGCTTCTTGGCGTAGACCAAACGCTTCACTCTGTTCTGCTCACTGATGAATGGCTTTTCACTAGGCGTGTGACTCTTGATTCCTATTTCGTTCAATGCTCTACTGATGGTGAACCGACTTACAGTTTAGCCGACGATGGGTTCCAGATCGGCTGCCAACTTACCGCCACTAATGAACGGATCTTTTTTGACAGCTTGTGCCAAATACCGTTTGTTTTGCTGTGACAGAACCGGGGACGACCACATCTGCGACAATTTTCAATGTTGCCGGTAATTTTTTGTCGGGAGATGATATCCGATACTGTAGACTTAGGAATACCAAGGGATTCAGCAATCTTCTGAACCGTTTTCCCGCGTTTATGAAGTAAAATAACATTACTTCGTTGAACTACCGATGTTTCCTTCCTGCAGGCCATTGTGAACTATCAACTTCTGGTAAATTTTCTAATAAGCGTTTTGCAGTAGTTTTAGTGAAATCAAAATTCGTCTCTGCATTAAATCATACACTCAAACTTGTTTGATAATTATTATCGTTTGTTTTTGTTACAATTTCTATGGTTGTCCGGTGACTTATGCACACTGTTTTTCAAAATATTGTTCAAAAAAAAAATTTTCACAAAAAAACCAAACATTGCAGATAATTTTTAATAGTGAAAATGAATGTATCAAAGGAAAACGAATATTGAAAAGCAATAAAATGGAAGGTGAAAAATACTAATTTAAGTTTTACGAGCGAATTCACGAAGCTATCAAATATGTCCGATCAATTTTGCACCACGAAATGACCGTGGTGGATTGATTAGGCGAGTTTTCAACGACGAAACAATTTGCGGAAAAAGCCATTGTTTACGTTCGTCAGTTAGGCCCTAATGGCAAATCTTTGTCGAATTCAAAGTGGAGATGCCAATCGATCATGATGGCAGCTATTTTTGCATTCCTGCAACTTTCACCTTAACTCATTTGCGATCGTTCCTCCTGACCACGTCGGATTTTCAACGCGACTGCAAAATATGTTTTCGTCTCAAAGATGGAATAATTTTTCAACCTGAGTATCGTTACTGATGAAACTTTCACCAATAAGTAAACAAACCTTTCGAATAACTGCATTGTCATTGGTTTCTCGTTACGGCTACTATAGGCGCCAGCGCCACAGTAATTGAAAAGAAGCGGCCAAATACTAAATAGATCAAGCCTCATTATCATGAGTTTTTCTGATCTGCCCGCAAACCTTATGTGAAAAATTCAAGTATCCCAAGTAACGTGGCCCAAACGGTTCAGTTTTATTAATTTATATAAAAGTTTTATAAAAGCCACTAAAAATCGATTTGGTTTTATTATGGCACCAAAAGTTTACATATTTTAGGTTTATGTCAGGTTTATGAGAACCTACACCTAACCTATTAACGGTTTTATTTCGACTTTATAAACACGTAAAATACTGTTTTGTAATGCTCATTCGTTATCTTATTATGTTCAACTGAAAAAAACATTTTTAAACCATTTTGCCTTCAGTAAATGCATTATGGATCAAAGAACGCCTTGGTATCGGATAGACGTATTTTTCTTCCCAGGGGGGACGATCCCGGCGTAGAGGTTAACATCCATACCTCTCACGCCAAAGTCACGAGTTCGAATCTCACCCCCCGACAAGTTACGAAAATACCCAAAAGGTATTTGAGTGACTACGATGGGACCAGCCCAGGGCTGAAAATCTTGATAATCAAGGAACTAAAAAAAAAACTTTTCTTTCCGCTGTCATTTTTGTACAAAAAAAATTATTTTGTTACTTTTTAACTGTTTTATTCATAATAAAAGTGTATCAGTGATAAACGTGCGCCGAAAAGCAATACCGTAGTGGATCGATGTGAAAAGTTTGTCCGTGAAGCTGCCCTGTTTTATTTTTTTCTGTGGCTTTATGCCACCCGACTCGTACCAAAATATATTCGTCTGATCAGATTTATTAGACGAGAAAGTGCAAAGAAAAATCAAAACCATTTAAAGTGGTAATGAACACCGGGGTGATTCTGACGCAAACGAGAGTTACAATATTGAATAATAACCATGAGCCTCGGAAGAGGATCGGTATTCGAAAAACATAGCTCTGAAAAGTCGCAAGGGACACTGTGGTTGCTGGCATAGTGTTTGAATCCATAGAACCTAGGGAAGTGACTAGCGACTCGGGGATGCTGAGCGAGCTGACGGATTGGCCGAAGTATGTTTTGATCATAATACTCCTCTTGGCTGCAAATTGACTAACTGCGTGCGTATGGCGGTTTTTTTCCGGGCGAGGAGAGGACTACCTTCATGGACCGAAGATAGTATATGTTTTGACAACAGTATGAGTAACAGTGGAACAGGAATTACATGCATATCGTTAAGTCAGGCGGTTTCACTACCCTCGTAGAGTGCGGCGATGTAGAAAAAGCGAATGGAACATGGACTCGCAAAGGTAAAGTTTTGATTTTCTTTTGTTTCTATATCTCATAAAATTAAATATTGAACAACATTTAAATGAAACTCAAAAGGAAATTAACCATCAATAATCTTTGTAACCTGTAAACATTGTAGTCGACTTTTAAAGCGTTGAAGCACAAAATTGAATACCCATCAAGGCCAACATTGCACTCCGAGGTAATGCTGGTTCCAATATCTCCAAATAGAGCCGGACGTGATGATAAGTCGAATTTAGAACCATCAACAGTTTCAGGATGATCTAGATTTCTTGCCTCCGAGGTCTGAAGAACCACATTCTATAACCCAAGAGGAGCTAAACGATTTGGGTCGAGATTTGGAGCTACTCAAGACAAAAGCGCAGCTGCTAGCTTCAAGGCTAAAGCAGTAGAATGTTCTGGAAAAAGATTTTAAGGTATCATCTTTTAGTAAGAGACATTCAGATAACATTAACTATTTTTCGATGGTCAATTTCGAAGGTCCAATAAAAGAGCTACATTTGAGGTTTCCTTCTAAATATGTTCAAGGCCATTCGAGGTCTCTCAGAATGACAGGTCCGAGGACAAATCATCAGATAGCCACGAAAGGTTGAGAAATAGCCTTCTGGATAAATTTCATGAATTTTGATACCCATATTGCCAGGATTCCCTTCGAAGTTTGTTCATGGCCACTCTGGGGCTGGGCCTTACAGAAACCTGTTCCGGAATAACCGGTCCGGGGAAAAATCATCAGATGGTCACAAAACGTTGAGAATAATCTTACTGGAATAGAAAAAGTTTCTAGGAATTATTCCTAAGATTGTGACATCCATTCCCGAAAATTCATTTTATATTCCCAAAAAATGTCAGTCAGTCAGTCAGTCAGTCAGTCAGTCAGTCAGTCAGTCAGTCAGTCAGTCAGTCAGTCAGTCAGTCAGTCAGTCAGTCAGTCAGTCAGTCAGTCAGTCAGTCAGTCAGTCAGTCAGTTAGTCAGTCAGTCAGTCAGTCAGTCAGTCAGTCAGTCAGTCAGTCAGTCTGACTGACTGACTTCAATTATACGTGTTACAAATAATCTGTGAGCATCAATGAATTACGAAAAGTCGATTCTATAGAATACAAGTCCAACATTCAATGGGCAGAGTCAAAATGAAATGTGCCTTACAGGCTAACACATTTTCCATAAATATTCGTCTTTTTGTGAATTTTAAAGTTATTTTTCCCAAAACCTGGACATGTTTCAGCAATTTTTCGTATTCATATTTGGATTCAGCGTGGCTAAATCTAAAAAAATTTATAAGAAATGCTGATGGAAGCGATAAAAGTTTCTATTTTGCCGACTGGTGTATGTTTTTATAGCAAATCTTTTAAATTGAAACTTACACTTCTTACCTGAATTAATTTATATAAATATGTCCCCTATCACATTGGTAGTTAGAATGATGGTAATGGTTTAAGAGGGATTTTTCTTATTACATATATTACATGTAAAATTGACGGCTGAGTGGAACACTGATAAAATAAGCTTGGAGTTCATGGTACGAATCTGGTTCATGAATGCCTTTTTGATGGCGACGAACATTTGTTCCATTTAGATTTATTTGTTTACGACAATTGTCGAACACAAAATGCATTTCAAATGCTCCATCTTCTGAGCTTATTCAACGCTTTAGCAGTTCTCAAAAATGTTTTCCATCACCGGAATGACAACATAAGAGTTTGTCACAAGACGCGTCCAACCAAACATTCCGTGTTACTTTGGTTGAAAGATGGAGGCTAAAGGTCAAATCGTAACGCAGCACAGTGCGTTGCCCCATAGACAAAAATCAAGATTCTTGTATTTTTATTCGGGTAAACTAAGTACTCAGAAGACTTTATAGATGCCATCTGCTATGTAAACAAGTATTGGTGAGCTTGGAAAAGCATCACAACTACCCTAACGAGTGTAGAAAGTGACATATGCCGTAAAAGCAAATAAATTCAAATTTCGTCCCGTGTTTTGAACGTTTTTCATCAAACGTGAAAAAGTTAAATGAACAGTGCCATCGATCTGAATCAAATGGAGAATACTAGTCCAGGTTTGTAAAGTATACCTTGCCCATCAAGTGTATACATTTTGATCTTATTTTTGAGAAATCGGCATGTTGAATTCGTAAAGAAATAAATCCGCAGAAAAACCAAATTCAAACGTTTATCATTGATTCAAAAAAAATTCCACCGCGTTCCACCCAAAATTCGGCACAGAAATGTTCCTTAGAGTGTCTTTTAAATAATCTTATATGAAATAGCTGCAACTTTTTGCAACTATAAAAGATTTTTGATTATTTGTAGATCAACGTCAATCGGTCTTAAACCAGCAATTATTTGAATAGTGGGTTGCTTGTGATGAAAGCAACAGAACATCATGAGTATATCGCTACGTGGTCTCGACTCTACCTGACGACACACCAGAGCAGGTTTACGAAAATTGTACAAATTTTGTGTCGTGTTTTGCTAAAAATTGAACACAAAGGGGGTCAAATATCATCGAGTAAGGAAATTATTTATGAAAAAGTATGATGGTTGGTTGCAGTCATCAGTTGTGTTCCCTCGACATGATGAGAATGATGATAATAATTCCAATAAAATCCCATCTCGTGGACGTCCTCAGAAAGAATTTGAAAGTTGTTCTACTAAAACCAAAAAACGACGAGTTGCAGAACTAGTTTCAAAAAAACACCTCAGAAGAGCTAACTTTTGCGGCAAACGTTTCTTCGAATTCTTCCATTGCAGTGGAGGATGGAAACAAATGCTTGAGTCTTGCTCAAGTTCTAACCCTATTTGTTGATTTAGAACTGTCAGAACGGAAGTATATTGTTCTTCGAGACGTTGCAAACGCATAAAGAGACGTTGTAATTTGCATAAAGATTGTTTTCCAAGTCTATACGCATTAAAACAAGCCAAGAATAAAATCATCCCAAAACACCTTATGGTTATAGAAACATCAGTCACGCTAGACCTTCAAGAGCTGCTTAATCTAACAGTAAACGGAATTGCTGAAGTCTTGCAGATAACTCATCCCACAACGGCAGGATTGATTAGCAAATGGGGAATGGATCTGGTATACCAGAAAAAAGGGAAAAGGGGGAAAGAAATAGAGAAAGGAAGAGGGATTGGGTGGGAGGGGGAGGGCTTATAAACAAAAAATTTAAAGTGCGAATGCAACCGACGAATTATTGTTGCTAATTACTATGGTTCCCATTAATCTCATTGATGCAGAAACAGGAGAAACTTTGTGGCATAACCCTCGACCAGGTTCTACACATTTCTGTGACCCAAAAGGTTTATATTTGCTAAAGGGGATTCAACTATTATTCATAATGAACAAGCGGCTGTGGAATCCCATATCAATGGATTAGCCCCATTTGAAACATCAGTAAACGGGTATTGACCTTCACGTATGTTTTGAGTTCCTTTTCACAATGCTCGATGGAAAAGCATGTAGCACGTTGTCACACGAAAAAGCAGCAGCAAAATGTTACATATGTGGTGCCACCCACATGAACAATTCAAAAGTTGATCAATAGCCTGAAAATACAGCCAACTTTAGATATGGGTTATCACTTCTGCACTGTTGGATTAAGACCTGAGTGCCTTCTGCTTATTGCTTATAGGTTTGTTATTCCCTTTTCCTGTAAATCAAGTGCGCTAATTTTCTTTTTTTAAGGTTGTCGTTTAAAACCTGGCAGGTTTGTGGAGAAGCAAATAAGAAAACTTTTGAAGAATGCAAGAAAAAAATTCAGAACCAGTTCAAAGCTCAAATGGGATTAATCGTCGATAAGCCCAGGCCAGGATACGGTATGTCTAACGACGGTAACACAGCGCGTAATTTTTTTTCTGAGCCTAAAATAAGTGCTACTATCACGGGGATTGATGGAAGTCTAATAGTAAAATTTGCTACAATATTAAGGGTAGTTGCCAGCGGAAAAGAGATTGACATTCCGAAATACCGAACATTGTTGCAGGAAACAAGAGATCAATATTTATCTCTTTACAGCTGGTACTACATGCCCTTGACCGGGCATAAACTGCTGATTCATAGCGCCAACATTATTTCAATGTTTGAGTTACCAGTTGGCGAACTTTCTGAAGAAACCCTGGCAGCAACTCATAAAATCATAAGGAAAATTAATCGGAATCACACAAGGAAATCGTCAAGAATCAATACCAATAAAGACATATCCAAGTAACATTGCTAAAACCATCCTGCTTTATTAAGTTATATTAAAGTTTTATGAAAGCCACTTGAAATCAATTTGGTTTTATTACGGCACCAAGAGGTGCCAATAGGTTTCATATTTTTGTAAGGTTTATGAGAACCTACACAGCTTGTTTACAACAATCTTAAAACCTTGTTTCTCAAATTCCTTTTACTCCTATCAAAGGTTTTATTTCGATTTTATGAACTCGTAAAATGCTGTATTGAAATGCCGTTTTAGGACTCATTGAAATTATCTTATTATGGTCAGTTGAAAAAGATTTATGACCATTTTGCCTCCAGTAAATGCATTAAACGGCAAATTGGCATTGAAGGAAGTCACCATAAGACCAAATAGTTCTATAATAGTCATTGCGAAGAAAAATTGTCTTTATGGCAAAACACTGATTATTTTCCAATCGCCATATTGAAATATAAGAAAAAATTGAAATGTGGAAAAATAAATGCATCAAATTTTCAATGGTATGCAAATGAACTGTAGGTCGGAGACTTATTTTGGCATTCTTTTAGATAATCTCATCCAATTCCAAGCACTGTTCAGGAAATTCATGATAAATTTATCGAATGTATATTTTAAAATTTGATTTATGTTGTTGTAAATTCGCATAATTTCCGAGGCGCATTAATTTTTGGCTCTTATCGCGCCAATATTCACCATAAAAATAAATGCGCACATAATTTGGAGCATAATACGCTGTAGAAAACAAAATTTGTTTTGGATATTTTGCTATCAAACAACATTTCCCGCAACACTAGACCTTTTTTTTGCTGCTAAATGAATCAGAAGAGCAGAGAATCGAACAAAGCAGAACAACAAAAACAACCTCGATTTCACAGTGAAGTTTGACAGCTGTGGCCATTTGGCCGCATTCTGGTTTTCATGGCAGCCAATAGGTTTTATGAAGGTTCTCCAGTGGTCATAACATCTTTCACTAGAACATTTTCAAAATGTTTATGTTCTTATAAAGGTTTTATTAACTTGTCTTCACAACCGTCTATAGAGTGGGCCATTTTGTACAAATTTCGGCTTTAGAGAAGCATAGAGGAGGTGTTGGTAGACAAAACAGTTTTGATTGTAGTTTTATCAACAAAGCCGGTAGAAGTGTTATACGGCTGGAATAAAACTAAAATTGTTACTTGGGATAATGAGATCGTTGCTCTTGAATTCAGATGCTTTTGTATCTCTCAATCGAAAGACGTGTGCATCTTAAAAGGGTAGAGAAGGCTCTGCAGTTTCGTACTATTTATTAAACCAAGAAGCAGAAGATGGATTTATGGATTTTTTAGAGAATGCAAGCTCGTACGCCGAAGAGACATTTACCGAAGAAGTTGGAAGCGATGAGGAGCAATCTGAGTAGAAGTGAAAAGAAAATTTCCATGATATTTTTCTAAATTTCAACTGATGTGTATTGTTTTCTGTTTAATTATGGATAAATAAGTTTTAAATAAGTTTAAGGAAGAAATATATTTTTTTTATGATTTTTCAACATAATGACAAATAAGTCACTTTTGCTATAACGAATAAAATGTGTCATATTTGCAAACAACAGTTTATGTCATTATTTGCAACTTATCTGAAAAAAGTACGTTTTTTTATTATTTTAAAAATAAATTGGCGCTGCAGACAGTTTTGCGATTATGTGTATATCGTATGACATTTATTCAAATTGCAGCTCTCATAACCACGAGCAACTTTCCCTTTTACACTAATGTGCTAATGTGACTATATTATCCAGTTTTGATTTTTGTCTCTCATCCCCATATATTCAACGCATTGTGCGCCGTTAGGGAATTTAATTTTTCAGATATTTTCAGTGACTAAGCATTTACAGTACTTAGATTCCGGATCAAAAACTTTAAATATTTCGGAGGCATTATTGGTATCTATTAATTTTCAAAAGGAAAAAAGTGAAAAAATTTCAAAAAAAAAAAATTTATCGAATATGCAAATTATTTCCTCAAGTTTCGAGCGTTCATTCGCAATCAAATACTTTTATCAGAAAACATAATCTTCCCTCATGCAGATGGCGTTGTTGGTAGCGCTAAGAATGTCGAGAAATTTATGTTTAAATCATTGCTTACAAAAGTTATTCGTCCTTTTGAAATCTCACAGTCGGCATAGAACTCAGATTGACAAAAAATTTCAATAAATTTTCAAAATAAATTTGACAAAGAAATGTTGATTAGCGATTAAATTGATAAACCCAAATATTTTTAATATTTTATGATGCATTGTTTTAAACTTTCAACTATCACGTGTCAAACTCAGTCCATTATCACCTTTAAACCTCGTTCTCACTTCACACTATTTTACATGATATAGATTATCTTGATATCAAGTACCATGCAGATTATTTCCAGTGATATCTAGATGAATAGATGCTGATATCAAGATAGTCTACACACTCAGATTTTTTTTACAGAAATCTGTAAAATTTTACCGAATTCTCAAGAGCTGAACGTTTGGTAATCTAATTTAACGGATTTCGGTAAAATTTCACCGAAATCCGGTAAATTTTTTACAGATAATTCACCGAAATCCGTTAAATCGGATTACCGAACGTTCAGCTGTTGAGAATTCGGTAAACTTTTACAGATTTCTGTAAAAAAAATCTAAGTGTGTATATCACGTAATATAAGTTGTAGTGTGAACGGGGTATTACAGTGAAGAATTTCGCGGCCAACTTTAATAATATTCATGCCCTAGTCACAAGTAAACCACATAGGTCCTCATAGTTAATATACATCATGCCATATTGCTGAGGTGGTCTCAACTACTTCATAATCCACAGAACATTTCACCACTTCCGACAGTGACTTTCTCAAGAATACATTTTCTCAAACGGGACAGCAGCTTTTGTGCCGATGCAATCGTGAAAAGCTCGCAACCGTTTGCTTTTGTAAATTGCACCTTTTCAAGGGCCAGCTAGAAAGAGAGAACCAGAATTCGAAGCAAGCCGAATACCGAATACCGTAGCAGCGAGAGTGGACGCTCAATTAATTAATTAAGTTAAAATATGTTAATTGTTTCCCGAGCGGAACAATGACACGCTGAGTGGGTAGAGAACGCGTCCTTTCCATAGCCATCCCACGCGTATGAACCGGCATGTATGTGGGAGCGAGGTAGCATAACTGGAGGAATTAACCTTCGGTGGAGTCCGGCGATGACAACGATGCAGGAATGTAGGGCACGATAGTATGTGGGGTATGTTTACGGTGGCGTCGAGTCACGTGCATGAACTTTGATGAGGTCGTTCGCCGGGCGATGTCGCATATTTTCGGACGAGTTACGGCAGCTGGCTCATTAGGGGATGATTGTCACTGGATCCTGCGTGCCAGGTGTGGATTGGAATGAACGGTTAAAGCTAGCAGTCAGATTTGATTGTAACTTATGGGAGTTCAACAGCCCCATCAGAACATCATGAGAAAGGTGCCATTTTTTGTCATGTCAATTGGCCCTGAAAACAGCGATGGTGATTGCAATATGACAAGATGCCATCGCAACGACCGATAACACTTAGCTGAAAATTGATGGAGCAATTCTGCATGTGTAATTCAACTGATAAAAATCCAGGATTCTTGTATCCTTTACTTTCGCCGGTCAGCCAGTTATGCTTATCATCTGCTGTACAAGCAGCAAAAATAAGTTGTTCATTTCGTTATCGGAAGAAGCGAGATATTTCATAACAACCACTAATTAATTTGATGAAATCTCTTGAGAAATATCTTCAGATCTCGTACTCATTCTGCCGTTGACTTTTGTTTGTTTGGTTCTGTGCACGGTCGTCGTTTGTGTATTTCCTCCGTACAAGGCACAGTATAGTTCGAGACACGTCATGAAAGTGCAAACAGCTCATGCAGATTGTGACTGGTTGCCTTTTTTTCGCAACTCCGCAAGCAATAAAAATAATTTTTAAAACTTTCCGATAAGATCAAGTGCCATTCTGACTCGCTCTTTTTTCCTCTTTCCGTGTTTCGAAGTCGCCAAAATTCGGTGAATACTCTCCAGTTAGTCAATGTTGTTGTTTGTTCTCTCGAGGGGTAGAATGTTAATTTCAAGATCGCTTCTTGAAAATCTACGCTCTGTTTATTTTCGCTTTACTCCGATCGACGGCACCGGGAACGGTCGGTTTTGGTCCCGACGATGCGTCAGCCGAGGTAGGGTTAGCACAGAGGTGAAGAGGGTTAAAATCGGATCAAATTTCCTGCTTGCTTAAGTTGGAACCGGTGCACGAAATGATGATTATTAAGATGACGATGGCCGTCACCGCCCGTGCTAGAAGGCGCAACTAGCACCACAACACTAGCATCAGGTCGACTGTGGGACAGAGAGAACGGAGTTATGATCAATCTTGAAGCTATTGCTGGTTCTTGAAATATTCAGAGCAGATTTTTAATGCCAAACAATTATCCATTATTGTTAGTCAAGAAAAGTTATAGTTTAACAGTTATTGGAAGAGTAAAACAGGAGAGATAGGTGTCAATTTTGAACAATTTAGCCAATGAGTTGTTGTAAGATTGCAACACTCTGAAGGAAAATCATATATGGTATGATATAATATTGATGCTTCTAATAGCTGTTACAAGATTGCAAGATACTGTCTAGTTACAAAAACATGATAGATACTATTAACAAAAATGAGATCAAATCTTGAGTAATTCATGTTATGGGAATGAAAGACATTTGTAAACAATGACTTTGAACGTCGATTTCTCTCGAATCTCAAAACGTTATCGCGAATCAGGTAGATGGAGTATTCCCCCCCTCTGTTCGGTACATAAACCAATGCGAACAGTAATTTGATCTATTGTAGTATATCCCCCATCTTTTGTTTAGTGCATGTCGAGTTACTTCATCACTATTGAGAAATGATGAAGTATTCGGTGTTGTTACAGTTGTCATTGTTTGTTTTGTTGGCAATGAATCGACTTTAATGAAAGTTTCCGCTATTTAAACCCTTTGAGGAGTAATAGCACTCTTCTAAGGCGAATGGATGTTTAGCCGAATGGATGTTTGGCCGAATGGACGTTTGGCCGAAAATTGTCTGTTAGCATAAATGTATTGCAGAGAAAAGAAAATAAGAATCTAAAAAAGTATTTTCAAACGCATTAGTGTTAAACAGCTAGACAGAATGGGTCATTAATTTTTATAATCTTGAAGAAATATGCAGTTCCTCCGAAATATACCTTCTTTTGCGTCTTTACACATGGGCCTTCTATGACGATACATATTCCTGTATTCGAAAGCAAACTTCTGAATCAAGCGCTTGCCCGGTTTATTACCTTTGTGTGATTGTTCCTCCTTTCAAACATGAGCAGTTCATTGGAGTTTTACTGATCAAACAAATGTAATTCTCATGATTTCACGAATTTCAATTTGAGAAATTTTGAACCGACTGGTGAATTATGTGAGAAACTAATATTTGATGATTTGAGCTGTAATGAAATTGTATTACTTACATTACTTTTGAGATGTTGTTTGGAATCAAATGATTAAAAGATATTTGGCTAAATGGCTTTGAACCCTAAAATTACTTGGCATGGCATTTCACAGTAGAATCTGATTTTAAACTTCGACTTTTCTCAATTTGAATGAAGAATACACACATATATACATTGATCTATTTTACTTCAATATCACGATCAGATCCATCTAAAAACTCATACCTGCCATGCATTAGACAAAACGAGCAAACAAATTTTGGACAAATTCGCCAAAAAATACTTGCTCTGGCAGGCCATATGCCAATGCGGTAAACTGAGTAAACCGTACATCACAACGGGTACAATCAACAGCGAAATTTACCGCACCGAGTGCCTCCAGAAGAGTCTGTTGCCCTTCCTGTGGTCCCACGGAGGCGAGACATCATTTTGGCCGGACCTGGCATCATGCCATTACGCGCGATCAACGTTGGATTGGTACAGAGACAATAACGTTGTTTTTGTACCAAAAACCGCCAACCCCCCAAATTCACCAGAGATTCGTCCGGTGGAAAGATTTTGGGCCATAATGAAGGCCAAAGCTCGAAAATTGTAGAAGGTGTTTAAGAACGAGCTGAAGTTAAAGAAAGAATGGATGAAAGTGACCAAAAAGGTCAGCTCCACCATTTCACAAAATGTAATGAGGGGTCTTAAGAGGAAGGTGCCAGCTTTCAGCGATGAAAAGAAAATTGAATAAAGTAATTATGCCGAAACATAATCCATATGTATAAGTTCATTTCCTGAAAGTTTCAAAATCTGACTTAAAATCAATTTTTGGCGAACACCTTTGTCTGGTGCATTTTTTTCGAGTACAGGCTTTAGGCTGGACTGCAAACATCTTTTACTGTGAAGAGAATATCTGTCGAATATTGATTTTCTTGATATATTTTTGAGAGTTGCTCTAGTGGATTATTTATTCATTTCAAGAAAATTCCAAATTTTCAGATCTAACACTACGTTAACAGTTCATAGTTGTCATGGAAACATTTTTCTGTTTGGACTGAAGTAGACTTTTGAATGATCGAAAATGTTCGTGCTAAGAGTGCCATGCTTTTGCAAACCATGAGTCTGTCACTGTAATTTAATCATTTCATTTTTCGATTGTGTTCTTGCAATCTTTCTCGAAATGGCAAGTGTTGAAGCATGTTTAAGTTCCCGTGAGCCAGGTCAGGTTCAGATTTTGCAATCTTCTAAAGGAAAAGATATGCGATTGGAGGATATTTGTACTATATGAGTCTTATTAATTAATTAATTAATTAATTAATTAATCAAACGCCCATTCGGCCAAACATCTTTATGCCAAACGTCCATTCGGCCAAACCTCCGTATGTCAAACGTCTCTATGCCAAACGGGGTATCATCATTCTGAACACGCTGAAGCTTCAGGTGATGTGTTTTTGCGCAACTCTCCCAGACTGGCATGACGTAGTCGATGTCCGGGAGTATGATTTGATTATAGACAAGCTTGTTCTTCAGGTATAATGTAGACCTTCTGTTGATCAATGGGTGCAGTTGCTTCAACAAAACTTTGTACTCTGTGACAGTTTTGTCAACCTGCTCCCTTAAAATCAGTTTGTTGTCTAGGGAAACGCCAACATAGATAGCTAAATTGGACCATACCTCCGTTGTCTTGTTCAGGCTAATTTTTTAAACCATCAAGCGGAACAAATCTGGAGGATTCGGAGTATGGGAAGACCATGACCTGGGTTTTCGCTGCGTTCACACAGATCCTCCATTCAGTGAAGTATTCTGTCAGAACATTCAGGCTTCGCTGTAGTTTCTCGGTGAGCGCACTTGGTACTCTACCATTGTGGACGACTGCAGTATCATCGGCGAACAACGACTGGGATTCATTTTCAGGGATCGGGGGTAAATCTGAGTTGAACAGGTTAAACAGAAGTGGACCTAGTATACTTCCCTGCATGTGCATCGGAAACTGTACCATGTAGCGAAACATGGAATGTCCTGTCCGACCGTTTTAGCTTGAACACACAGGCCATTATGGCCGTTATCAAAGGTCTTCTCGAGGTCGAGACTTGCCATGGCCGATGAATTCGATACAGA
Source organism: Aedes koreicus (assembly GCA_024533555.2). Taxonomy (NCBI): domain Eukaryota; kingdom Metazoa; phylum Arthropoda; class Insecta; order Diptera; family Culicidae; genus Aedes; species Aedes koreicus. The sequence continues at coordinate 25,348 of JAHHFK020001075.1, forward strand.
TTTGATCCGCCTGAGGATGTTGATGGCTCGGTTAAGTTGGTGAACTGTAGAACGACCACAACGGAAGCCATATTGTTCGTCGAGCAAGATGTTGAGCTCGTTGGCAGGTGTGAGAAGCGGACGGTAGATCGCTTTCTCAAACAACTTTTATAATCCTGAGAGAAGGCTGATTGGTCTGTAGCGCTTGGGAGAGGAAGGAGCTTTCCCAAGTTTCTGAATCGGGATGACTTTAGCTGACTTCCAACACGAGGAGAAGTAGCTAAGTCTCAGGCATTGGTTAATGATCAACGTTTCGTGAGGTGAGATTTCCAACTCCTCCGAGAAATCGCGACTTAGATGGATGTTGTTTGCAAGCTCACTAGCGGCAGCTTTGTGATGATGTTTTGTTCGAGATTGTGGAGCTGACGAAGTGTTGACTTTCTCTGCAGGAGTTATCAAGCGATTCTTAGAGCCATTACTGTCTTGTGGGATCAACGGTGGAATGGGCTTGGCTTATTTTTTTTAAATTTTTGTCGACTTCCAAAAGGGCTTTGCACAATATGGTAGAGCGCGGATCTTGTCGGCAAAATAGATATTTCTGAGGTTCACCATTCTGGCCTTGATAATTTTAGTCATTCGATTACAATGACTGCTTAAGGTAGGTAGAACAGTTCTCTTTTTTAATGTTTTCGGGTGGCGTTGCGCAATTGGATCAAATCTTCAGTGGGTCTATCAATGAGTACAGAATTGCTCACCTGATTTATCACCGGAATATGTTGCTCCTGGGCCTGGGCCTTGCTCGATGCTCTGCAGTTGCCGATCGATGTCATCAACCGACTTGATGTGCATTTCGAAATTGATGCTGCAATCGACGTGCTGACGTGACTTCCCAAGTAACGAATTGAATTTTAAGGTACACTTGAAGAAGTTTTCAAGACTCATTTAATAAAACCACGCATAAAATTAGATATTCTACATAACATCGATAAACATCCATAAAACCCTGATAAGTTCAAACAGGCCCATACTACAGGAGGTTCTCAAGACTATTTTCCAATGTTCGCTTAAAACTTGATATTTTTATCCGTACATACTTGTAATGACCTTCAAGACATGCTTAAAACTATGATAAAACTACCAAAAGTGTTAATAGTTTTATGATTTTCCTCTTTGAAAACACTTCCAGTCAGGCACAAATATGTTTTGAAGATTCCATTTTTGGATTCGTTCAGCTGAATGGGGACTTTTTTGTATAGTTGAGGGGAAGCTATGATTGATGTTTTTTTCATTTCATGTTTAGCATTCAAGATGGTGACGAAAGAAAAGCAATTGCGCGAGCGAATTTTGTACGGGCGTACGGCAAATACTGATTTGTCAATACGGGACCTTGCAAAAACATTGGATTTGCCTAAATCCACTGTTCACGATGTGCTCAAATCATTTTCGGAACGTTTGACGGTGGAGAGGAAACCGAGAAGTGACAAAAACATTGGACGCGCTGATCCTGTCATGGACCGAAAGGTGAAAAGCATATTAACGAAAAACCCAAATATCTCCATTCGAACGGTGGCTCGTAAAATAGGGATGTCGCCTGGTTTTGTCCAAAAATCAAAACAACGTTTGAGACTTAAGTCAAATAAAGTAAAAACAGTTCCAAATCGCAACCACAAACAGAACTTGGCAGCAAAATCACGGGCTCGACGTTTGTACTGCGAATATTTGACGAAGTTTTCATGCGTTGTTATGGACGATGAAACTTATGTCCGGGAGGATTCCAAGCAGCTTCCTGGGCTGGCTTTTTATTCTGCTATGACCAGAAATGCTACAGCTGAGCATTTCAAAACGAAGAAGGCATCGAATTTTCCCAAAAAAATACCTTGTGTGGCAAGCAATTTGCACGTGTGGCAAAAAGAGTAAATCTTTCGTCACTACAGGCCCAATCAACGAAGAGATCTATCAGAAAGAGTGTCTGCAGAAGCGATTGCTACCTTTCATCAAAAGTCACAAAGAAAAATCTTTGTTCTGGCCCAATTTGGCATCATGCCACTATGCTAAAACAGTGATGGAGTGGTACCAAGCAAATCAAGTGAACATTGTACCAAAAACCTCAAACCCGCCAAATTGCCCAGAGCTACGACCAATCAAAAGATATTGGGCTCTGATGAAGCGGAAGCTTCTTTCTGGAAAGAAGCAAGGAATCAGAGACATCAAACACATCCAGCAAATTTGGACAAAGACGGCTTCTACGATTTCTGAAGAGTCTGTTCAAACCCTAATGGACGGAGTTAAGCGCAAAGTTCGAAAATTTTATGCAAATACCGAATAACTATGTTTTGTCTTCACGAATAGTTAAAACACATCCCATGAATCTGAAATAAACAACTACGACGGAAATATAATGCGAAATTTATGTTTTATTCATGTTTTGAGGTGTCCGGATTATTGCGGATACAGAACATAGGGATATCAAGATTTTCCCCCTTTTTGTGCAAAATTAGTTCGCGCACGCTTTCTTGATTCAACGCCATTTTACAGAACAAAAATGATTGTGGCAGAATGAGTTCTCTATCATTGCACACATATATTAATATTCATAAAGTGTTATTCGTATTAGCTAAAGCGTACACAGATTAGACTGTATTAGGGCATTTTCGGCGACAACTTTGTGCTGTGTACATTATTTAGTTCTGAAATGATTCAAGAACTTTTTTGGGTTTTCAAAAAAGTTCTGAAATTCGTTCAAGATTATTTTGAAATACTTCAAGTGTAGGTCAACGCTGTTTTTTTTTTATTTTTATAATGATTTTAGAATAGTTTTTAATGTTCGCAGAGTTATTCTGAAATATTCTACAAGTGATGCTTCGAAGATTTCTCGATTGTTCTTGAATGCTTCCATACTAGTTCTGAGAGTACCTGGATAGTTTCTAGATGCTTCCACAATTATTCTAGGATGCTTTCATAATTTTTCTGGAATGCTTCCAAAGTTGTTAGCATCCCATCAAAATTGTTTTGGAATTTTTTCAGAAAAGTTTTAAAATAGGGTAACGGGATGTAATGTCAGCCTAGCTCCTTCATTCGGCCTATGTACCAAAAATGTCATTAATTCGCCGATAATCAACAACATTATGTTCCTATCAGGATGACCGATTTATTTCAAAGCAATTGAGACATTATTGATCAATTAAAAGTTGTTCACTTCCGCGTAATTTTCGATTTCCTCAACTTTTAAGACAATATGACTTTACTGGTTAAGCTGAACAGATTATCTACACGATCTTCGAATGATCTTAATTTGCGGAAATTGAACCTATAAACCGAATATTACAGCCAAGATGTACAGCAAATAGTCACACGTTATGAACTAACAGGTCACATAGGTAAAATAACGATGATTTAACAAGAAAACCATAGACCCAATGTTAGGAACATATTTTTTTCCACGTTCCCAACTATAGCCTGTAATATGGAAAGCGCAGTAAAAATGTTGTTATTGGTAAAATTTACAATAAAAATGTCTGAGTTTCGATGGAAAGTTTTTCATATGGGTCATCTTAACACAAACTAAAGGAACAAAATCTGTGTAGAGTGAATTATAATGTTTTGATTATCAATCATATGTGAAAATCACTTAAATGTTTCTTAGCAGTTTTAGTATAGATTGATTTATGAAATTGTTTGTTGAGTAGAGCAAATACAGCTGGAAACGCATTGAATCAGAAAATCAGAAAAAAATATCGTACGAAGACAACATTTAATAACAAATCTGTCGAATGGGACGAACTTGCATCCATGAATAGACCCAATTTGGCGCTTATAGACCGACATTACATCCATATCCCTCGAAAGTTTCTGACTTTATAAAATGAGTTGTGTAACTTTTCGTGAAACATACTACCAAATGGCATATTGAACATATCTAAGCAAGTGTATAACTAGTTAAATTTCGCTTCCAGCTCAAATACTTTATGAGTAATAGAAAAAAATGTAATCGATTGTTGCATATTAGGCTGAGTCAAGGAACGCATACCCTACCTGTAGAAAAGTACTTAGTTGCATTCCAAACCGTATTAAAGTTCTTCCAGAATAGTTGTAAGATGCTGTCATTGTTAATTAATTTATATAAATGCGCATTAACAGGCTTTTTTGGCCTCAATGAAACCAATGGAAATTCCTTATAAAACGAACAAAATTCAATCGAACCGCTTTCTTTCTTTCAGGCTTATTTCTTTCGCAATCAGCTGATTGCCTGATCTCAACTTTATGTTCAAAATGCACTTTCAAAGTTCTTAATTAAGAGCTTTCAATGCCAGGTACCATCTTTGCATTAGTATGATTATGTGGCAAGAACAATCATATCCTATGCCCAGGAGTCGAGAAATGTTCGTTAACGAAAAATCTGGGGACGGGGGGGGGAAGAACCACCCCCCCCCGGGGGGGGGGTGGTTTGGGGGGGCGTTTGGGGGGGGGGGGGGGGGACCCACCATCGGGGACCGCCCTCTGGGAATGGAGGTGAAAACAACAGCTCTTTGTTGGAGAAGTTTTTGTGGGGTTTTGACTGTTTATATAGGGTAAATTGCCAATTATTGCACAGTTAAGGCCAAGGTTCAATTACTTTCATTTATTATTAATGAATGAAAACAATAAACACTCAATGCTTATACCTATTGGAAAGATTGAATGCTTAGAAATGTCGTAAGTACCAAGTTTGTTTAAAATAATTACAAATAGGTATATTAAATAAAACACTAAAATTAAAGTGCTATCAGCAGTCCCATTGTTGCACACTTTCATTACCTTCAAACCCTATTATTGCACGCATGCTGCCCTATTGTTGCACACTATCGAGACAGAAGGATCCTATTATTGCACACCTTAGACCAATTATTGCACAGTAAGTTTAATTTATCTGCTCCATTGAATTTCTTATCCTATGTTTAAATCAACTACATACTCCTCATTACAGAAAATAACCAAAGATCACCTCATTTAAATTTTAAATAGTTATCCTCTTGTGTGGTTGTTTGAACAATTGTTCCTAATAAATTATTGATTGTCTTACAAAAAAATGTCTTCAATTTATGTTTTTCAACTGTCACTACTGTTAAAGTTTTGGTATCTTATACCGTACTCAAAAGATCTAATAAGGGGTCATGTAAAAATAATGTCACTCAAAAATTGAGTATTTTGGACCCCCCCCCCCCTTTGTCACGTTTTTCGTATGAGCCCTCCAAAAATTATATATGGGTTGCCACGTTTGTCCTAACCCCCCTCTCCCCCTAAAAGCGTGACGTAATTTGTGCATGACCCCTTATATGATAAGATCCATATACGAATTTCAAATTATGCATAACAAATAAATTCAAAAAGGGGAACCCTTTCTTAACAGGGCAAGATTAACACTTTTTATTCAGCAATCCACTAAAAATAATAATTTTATGGGGTCCTGGGGCCGCTACCTTGCTCGCGTACTTTTTTAAAAGTACCAAAGTACAAGGGGGGGGGGGGGAGCCTGGTAAAAGTCTACGCTCCATAAATTTTTTGAAAATTATCGATTATCGATCATAACGGCATTATAAAAGAACATTTCGTTATTCTCCTTGCATAATAAGCTAGATAATATCACTATCTTTCAATTTATATTGAGAAACTTATGATTAATTCTATTGTGTTACCGTTATAATTGAAAGAGAGAGAAGAGAGGCTCTCATTGTTACTTAGGTAATTTTGAAAAAGTACGCGAGAAATGTTAAAATTTTGGTGTTATATCATTTGTGAACGGAGAATAGAACTGTATATATTTAACCAATGGAAGAGAAATTAGAAACACAGATGTTTTAACGGTAGTATTTATTGCAATAATCATCAGGTAAAAAAAGGTAAAATAAAACATAATAATTCAACTTCATCATTACTGCTCTGCATTTTTATAAGTAAAGCTGATACGTATTTTGTTGGGGTGACTCCTTGGTGCTCTGAGATTACATTGATTTGAGATTCGCCTGAGTCACTTTACAGACTCCTTAAAGCGTTTATCAAACTCACCCGCTTCCATCAAGTGTCCGCATTTTCATCAGAACACTTGGTGCGTTTGCGAACTTTCTTTGGTGGTTTGGATTGTTGTGGTTTGGCTGATTTCTTAGCTTCTTCCTTGAGGCGTCGGTCCAACTCACGTTCCTTTTTTTTCTGTTCTCTAATCCTTATTCGCTCCTGTTTCTCTTGCTCTTGAAATTCCTTCTTCATAGCACGCTCCTTACGTTTCAACTCCTTTTGATCCATAAGTCGTTGTTTCTTGGATGACGTTAGAACGAAGTGTCACTTGGACGAGTAATTCCGTTTCACATTTTTACGTTTTGGAGTAGGAGGAAGGTTGAAAAACGAAGAAATGCTGATTCTACGATGTGGTTTCTCGATATTCACTATGTCGCTGAGTACACCTTCGTGTGGTTTATCTGCAGGTTCAACGAGGTCGGAAGCATCAGTAGGATTCACTATCATGACATTCCAATCCTCTTGCCTCGTCGTAGAAGAATGTTCGGGAACTGGCTGAACTTCGCAGGACACTATGGATGATTGAAAGGTACTCCAATCATCTACAGTTTCCACGGTGACGTTGGCTGTTTGACAACGTTTTGATTGGTTAGATGCATCCGAGTTTGACAGAAGCTGTTCAGCCTCGGAGTCAGTGATCTCCAGCATGAAGTCATCCATCGTAGAATATAGCAGCGCGTGTCGAGGAGATTCAGTTGTTGCCTCATCATCATTGAGTAGCAGCACAACTTCGTCAATCGTAGAAGGTTGTGGCACGGATTCCGTTGTTGCCTCATTATCCTCGCACCTTGAAACAATATTTTCATTTAAATCCTTTTCTCGGCCTGTATCCGTGTCGAAGTCCGAAAGAATGGATTTGTAGATGTGCAGAAGAGCTTAATCCGCTTTATCACAGTCGTTTCCTCCTGTAGTGTAAGAGCTGTTTGTGGGCCTCTCCGCAGCTTCTTTGTCCATTTTGAACCAAGACGAAACTTGATGGTTGATTTTGGCACTCCGAAGCACCTGGATGCCTGGCCAAGCGTCATTCCCTTCGATTTTACGGCCGTGACGCTCTTTTGCAAATATTGTTCCGTATAATTCTTCCGGATGTTTGATGGAGGTGGAACAGGAGCAGCAACGTCGACGATTGGTGAAGAAAAGTCCTGAAATTAAATGGTATTGTGATGGAGATGGTGTGGGGGAGTTCAAGGCACGTTCTCATTACCTGTGCATCCATGGTGCTGGCCGGAATGCGCATGCACCGCGGTTTCAAAACAAAACACTCGGCTGCTGATGGAACTGTCAAAACTAAAAAGACTATGGGTGTACCTATAGTATTTTTAGTTAAAATTGGCCGCACCACGTAAGAATGAGGTGTGAAATGAAATTGGAACATTTTAACTTTCTTTGGTCCTATTGTTGCACAGTGGTCTAAAACATGTATTTTTTTTGCAATAAACTAATTAATGTTGACCAATCACTTAAATAAAGTTTATTAACTAAGTTTGAATCAAAATATACCGATGAAACGTTGCATACGTCAATCAGCAGCTTAATTCGTAATGCACGATTCTTAGTCTTTGGGTTGAAAAAAAATACAGCAATTTGTTCTGGAATCGGACCAAATATTTTCAATCGGATTAAAAAGTACTTTAAAACTATTTGTTTCGTAAATGAATAACTGTTCTAGCAGTGAAAATGTTCAATAATTTCATAAAAAATGTGCACAATGCTCAAAATATTCCGTATTTGTTAGAATAAACGATAATATACTCAGTGTGCAACAATAGGGCAGTGTGCAATAATTGCCAATCTACCCTAACTGGTACGTTGTAAAGGAATCTCCAGAATGAATTTTTGCAATGTGTTCAACAAATGACATCTATTTGTAACCACACATTCTTCCTATGTGCATACATGACACTAGGTGTGCGTACATATTTTTCTTTTTTTTTATATATTTTTTTTTTTTTTTTCTTTTTTTTTTTTTTATATATATATTTTGTATATGTGTGGTGTTTTTTCTGTGGGGGGCATTTGATGGAGAGAGTGGGTTTTTTTTTTTTTTTTATTTTTTTGTTGGGTCTTTTTGTTTTTTTTGAAAAAAAACTTAGATGTGGGGGGGGGGCCGGCGCAAAAACTTCACCATTGACCCGCTGTTATGATCCGGTGGCCCCGGTAGTACCCGTTCAAGTGTTCTCAAAGCTCCTTTATCACATCGTTTACCCACCGGGGGTGATGGCGGATTGTGACTTGCATCGCTCCTTTCTTTCTGATTTCCATCGTACCTACCTACCCGACTCGAGTCTCGGTTCTCCCCGACGGAGTGTGTTTTGTCTTACTTCTTGTTTCCCTCCAGCCACGGAACGGACCTCAGTCTCATCGTCCGACGCCCAATCGAGCAGTGTGATGTGTGTACAAAGTAAGATATCAAATTACAAATATTAAATTAATCTACGGTGACAAATTACCGTAGATAGTGATACTTCATCTTGTCCGAATTGGCGAGAGGAGGTTTTCGACAAAATCTCAAAACGGCCCCCTGTTCATGGACAGTTGCGAAGGCGGAAAGGGTGCGTTCAAGCCACCCGGATTGACACTATCAGCAACACTCAATCATCGTTTGTTGGGCTGTCTTTGGTGGTCAATCTCCTGTCCTCTCTGCACTGGGGTCTGCCGCATGAGTTTGAATATACGTTTAAAAAAAAAACTCAATCTACGAGAACGATGAGAAGAGTTCAACAACCCATCAATTCATGTTTTGCATTTCGTGTACAACAGCTTGCAGAAACACAAAAACCGTACGGAGGATGCGGAGAGAGTTCAAATTTGTTCTCCTCCTTCTTATGATGCTGGTGCCGCTGCCGTTGATCTTGCTAGTCATCGAAGAATGGCATGTGTGCATATTACTGCTAAGTGAACCGACCTGATTGGGTGAGTTTTTGCTTACCCACGATGATGAATTCACTTGTTGATCGATCAATTTGACCTTCTGTCGAACACGGTGCCGGAGATGACCACACAAATAAAGGGTTATTAATTGATTTTCTTACCAAATTTTTTGCTCATCTTAAATCTTCGAATCGTGCTCGGAAAACATGCATCCAACAGCACTCCAATCGAATTTATAACGCATTTTTAAGAAATTGTTATTACGAAGCATAAATCTATCTAGACAGTCCATAAATACAAGCATCATTATCATCTAAACCGAATTGGCACAGCAGTGATAATACCACGATAAATCTTACTTAATCGTAAGTCGAATACCTAATTTGTGGCCGTTGTTAGCACCTCCCGGTATCTTCGCTTACATCCCCAAAATGTGGTCGGTCTCATCCTGTGCGCATCTCCTTCTCCGCCGGGTGTTACGTCCGCTGCGGACACCCCCACACCTTTCACGATAACCCAGATGACTCAAAGTGCTTTTGTGTATATCTTCCCCATAATCCGACATTTTATTCTTTTCATAAATTTTAAATATTGAATCAGCTCGCACCTCGGGTCTCGACCGCACGCCACCACCAAGGGAGGCAAGGAAAGCAGAAGACAAAAGCCCCAGAAATTACTATATTCGCAAAACGCCGATGACGACGATGCTGAAACGTGCAAACAAGTACCAAATGCGCCATACCCTTGGCCTGACCGTTCCGTGTTTCCGTGGATGAATATTCCCGTTGTTTCGATTGAGGCCTTTTCGAGCTTATCTCCCCATATAAACCTTTTACTCGTTATTTTTGTTTTGCATCCGAAAGACAGAAAGAGACAGAGGAAGAGAACACTGCGCGGCTGTGACCAAAATGGACACAACGGCCTCAGGAACCACAGCAGCGCAGCTCGGACAAAGCCTCACTACTCTGATCATTCGGTCAGCGGACCATCGGGTGCGGGATGGGGCTTTGGGTAGGGAGCGAACGCGAAAATCAAATCAGCTGAATATAATCTGAATGGAAATGTAGGGTTGGGTAACCGATTGTTGCCTTCACGGATTAGCTTCCTTGTGGGCATGTGGGTGTGGCGAGACAGAACCAAAGACTGTGATTGACCCCGCGAGGTGCAAAGAATGACCGGCTTATATCAATAATACCCTACCGAATGTCACACCGTTCGAAGGCAGGCAGGAAAGCAATGACGCGAAGGCGACAACTTTGCATTTGGGTGCAGCAGCGCAAAAGCTGAGAAGAAAAGTATGCTAAAACCTGATTTACAAATAAAAATAAGTAAATCCATATGTATGTAAACTGTGCTTAACAAACAAGTCTACATTGTATCCGTCGTCGTCGTCGTCGTCGTCGTCATTGTTGTCATTCCGTCGTCCCGTTTTTTGAAAGTTTCATTCTTCCGTTTGGGATTCGTTTGATGCCATTCATTCAACAGCAATTGCAAATTTTCCCTCTGGATGGATGGATTGAGCGCCTTTAACTGCATTCGAATGGTATGTAGTGATTTGCATTGGCTAATGGGAACATTTCGCCCCAAATACGTTGACCTGTGAATTCAATTTACGACGCAGTGCTTATCTGGGTTGGCCTTGGTTAGCGACAACTACAATCGATGGTGTAGATAGACTAAGTGAAGGTTGAGCAGCGCTCATTTCGATGTTTTTACACCAAAAAAGCTTAAACGATTGCAAATCGCATGCTGACCAATCTCCAACAATTCGAACTAATTTAGTTGACACCGCTCAAACACATTTCTGTGGGAAACGCACATTTTCTCAACGCCTACTTATAAAAAGTTTAATATATATTCTTATTAGAAATTAAGGCACTTGAAAAATTGTCTCCAAACATATTTAGAAAACAGTATTTTGTTTCTTATTATTAGTTTTTAATTAATCTCGAATTAGGCTTAAAAAATTCCAATAATCAAGCAGCTGCTTAGTCAGCTGGCTCGATTTTTTAACCCTTTATTTGAAAATACGCTTCTCTGTCCTACAAAACCTATGTGCTTTTTCAATTGTTTTATTGCTCCTACATTTTTCCAACGACCCTTCTAGAATATTAATAAGAACTATCAGGTTAATCCGAATTTTGAAAAATAATATTCTGACATGCGGGTCTACAATGTATTACGTAGTAGCCATACTTTTTGTATTCTATTCCATTTGACAGAAATATCAATGTCAACTCCACTGTTAGCTCCAGCTGGTGCGTCACGCACCAAATTGATGATATTTTGATGAAATAGTAAGAGGTGGTGAGGGGAGAGTAGAAGTGAGTAATGGGGGGGTTAATTTTGGTGAAAAAGTGTGTGTGTGTCGTGTGTGTCCCCAGTGTAACCCCCCTCGGCCGGCAATGGTATTATGGAAGAAATCTGTTTACAACAATCATTCAAGTGACCGTTGGAAGCAGTTTTAATCCGGGAGCTAGAAAGTGCTAGCTCTACTGCAGATCCAGCAACCCATTTCAGTATGTCTGGAGAGTCACGCCCATTCCGAGGTTACTTTCACATACAATAAGCCCCGCATGTAAACATTACCGATATCATTTGGATAAGGGCACTGCAACACACTTCCAGATTTGGAAATTTTAAATTTCCAAACCAGGCACGTATTTAGTATTATTTGAAAATAAGATTTTTGTTATTTAGTTAAAATCAGATAGATCTCACCCATGTCCGCCTCCTCAATCACACTATCTTGTTCATTCGTAAAAATAAAAATTTTCGACGTTGATTCGTAATTAATTTCATGCACTCGCGATTAAATATGCGCAAAAATTAACGTTGCTAAACCGCCCGCTAGATATGCAACCTGCATAACAAAACTCTGTACACCCCCGTGGTGAATGCACCTAAAATTATGTGCAAGCTTTTCACCCGCCCATGCGCGTTGTTTTCATTTGCTGCTTCTGACCAGCAAATGGCCGTTCTCTACATTGCACTAGTCTTCTTTTTTTTTCACTCCACACTCTGCCAATAATGCAAATCCCCGCTATGAGGCGACTCTATATCGAGCTTCAAAACTGCTAATAATCATCGATTCACTCGCGACAAAGCGGAAAAACACTCTAAACTAATAAATTATGCCCGAGTGTCACAATATTACCACTAATAACCAAAACTAAGCTGATGTAACTCTTCTTCCGGGTGCGGGGGCGAAGCACAAAAACACAAAAACAAAAAAAAACGGGGAAATACTACCGACACTCACACATTTCGAGAGGGAATCGATTGTATTCACTACGGCTTACACAATGCACGCGGAGATTTTATGATTTCACTGTTAGTTCAAGTTAAATTACGAATTATTGTTTGATTTTTTTTTCGCGAAAACGACGCAGCAAAAAACAAAACACGTCAGTTTCGAAGCACGGTTTGCTGCGATCAAGGACCACATCTGCGACTCATGTTTACCACGAAATTTGGCAAAGAGCTCTCGTGCACGCAAAGAACTTCACAAGGTCAAATCGTCATTTCAGAACTTTTTTATAAAATTATTCTGGGCAGACGCTTGCCGCCCAACTCGCTATCGCTCTTTGGACCTAACTGCAAAAAAATCCTCCGTTTGCATTATACCGAGCAAATGTTTGAATCTGCCGTTTGCTAGAAGATGCTATGCTAACACTTTGGATATCGAAAACGCTTCCTGCCGCCCACGATCTTTAATCCTCAAAACGGCTGTGCAAAACCATATTTTGACAACTCGATAGATCTTTGGTAGCAAATTTTTAACCGGATACCTAAAGGAACGGTCCTCAGACTGATGTAAATTTCGAAATTTTCCCTATGTTTGAACTCATTTAATTTGAAACTGACTGTACACAACCAACATGAAATGTGTAAGGAAATTAGTATGGTAAACAATATATTTGTAATTGCATCGCTCTGTGTAATCTTTCTGTGTTGATCAATCTGTGTTTAAAGCTTTTAAGCAGAACAAATGGAATTATTTCTTACCAAAAATTTTGCTGAGCCTCACTTTTCAAATAAATGTAAGGCAAAAAGCTGTTAATCATACAAGTCGCGTGCGTCTTGTAACTAAGCCTAATATCAAATGGATATGTGAAGATTTTTTACACTTCCATAATCAAAAATGGAAATTCTTGATCCTGGCGTGTATATAGTTAAGGTATATTTTTGATAATATAAAACGACCTCACCAATGTTCCATATCCTGATGCTGGAAAGCTCGTCCGGATGCGGGCGCAGGGCACTAAAAAACAAAAAATGGGGAAAAAAAAACTACCGACGCACATTCTGTTTAAAAAAACACACTGTGAGAGGAATTCCATTCACAACGGCCTACGCAAATCACTCGGAGAAACTATAATTGCACCATTTATTTTAGTTGAATGAAGGAATTTGATTGATTTTATTTCCGTGAAAACGACGCAGCAAAAGCAAAACACGTCATTTTCAAAGCACGGCTTACTGCGATCAGGCAATTTCTAGCATTAGTAGTGCATTAAAAATCGTGTTAAAATTGTAGCGAAACCTGAATAGTAACGCAGTTAGGTATCAATTCCTAATTTTTTATGGATTAAAAATTGAAAAAATAGTGCCCAAAACTACAAAAAGCAGGCATAATTGATGGATGTTCTGGATGGACCTATATGTTTTAGTGCACAAAGATCATATACTATGGATCATATTCATAAGTTTATGGCAAAAGGTAAATGCACCCTTCTTTTTGGAAAAATACTTCTTAGATGCGTTTTGGCAGAATATTGGCAAAAGTTGGGTCGTGAATGCGTTTTATATGGAACGATTTTCATTTTTTTATGGATCGTTTAATAGTTTTTATATGCAAAAGTATGTTTGTCCTGGTCATCTAGGAGGATGGATCGAGACCGGTGTATAAAGGCGGAAAATTGATGTCTGACGCCATTTTGGAATCCAAAACGGCGGCTTTTGTTTTGGAAAAAAGTCAGAAATGCCGTCAAGTACCTTGCAATATTGATATTTTTGTATCGCAAACGGCGTATCGATGTCTGTCGCCATTTTTGAATCCAAGATGGCGAGTTCTGAATTCGGAAAAACAGGAAATACTGGAACGCACAAAGCGTCTTGATGCCGGTTATTGATGTTTGACGCCATTTACGATTCCAAAATTATGGCTTCAGTTCCGTAAAGGATGGAAAATACTGTCGAAAAGCTTACAATATGGATACTTTTGGAGCAAGAACGGTGTATAAAGACTATAAATCGATGTTTGATACCATTTTGGAATCCAAAATGGTGGTTTATGTTTTAGAAAAAAACTGGGAAATGGTGTCTAATATCCTTCAATACTCTGAGTTTCGGATTGGGAACCACGTATAAAGGCTGGACATCAATGTATTCTAGAATCAATGTATTCTGGAATTCAAAATTCATAGAAAAGAGAAGTACTGCCAAATACCCTGCAATATGGCCGAAATATAGCAGCAATTCAAGCAGGATTGAATGCAGGCAATGTGGCCTCAACAAAGCCACCAGACTTCCGTGACGTCAAGTACTCAGTTCCGTGCTTCCGATGTGGTGGATCGTACGATGCTGAAAAATGGAGTGATGACTTTGAACAAGCTTGTGATTTCGTTCATGGCGATGACGACTTTCGGCTGGAAGTCAAGGACAGTTTTCTGAGAACATCTGCCTTGTGATTTCCGTGTCGGAGGTTATTGTAACCATGAAGAAAACGACGTTGTACAGTACTGAAAGTCCACCAGTTATGGGATACACATTGAAAATGCAGGAAATTGAATCGTGAGCAAAAATCGACGAAAAGCAGATGGTCTAGCTAATTGTTGACGGTTTCCGCAGTCGATCTTCCAATATTGCAGTGCTCTACCCAGCGAAATCCATCGTTTAATTGAAACAGCTGGCTCATCGATATTCACAGTTGAGAGTTCCGCTTCGTCGTCAATGGCAGTTGGAGTAATACTCTCAAAAACTCTAAACTGACAACAATGCCTTAAATCTCTGGCAAAGTCCGCTACTTAACTGTTCCGGTGTGGGACATTTCTTTGCTGTTTTCTTGGAGCCGAATAGGGCAATCGAATCCTGTTTCTGGCGTGGCTCCACTCAATACAAACTGGAAGGAATGTCCGAAACCGGTTCCAGATAATCGTCGCCAGATTGCATTGGTGAACGGATTTCCGCAGTGGACTGGCAGTTACCAATGACGAAATATCTGACGCAAGTTGTGGAAATATTCCGGCAGTTAATAAGACATTGGTTTCACTATTCAACACGAGAAGTCCGATTAATTTAATACAGAGATCGGCAGTCCCAAGTCAGTCTATCTTAACAGAGGAAAATGTTTCGGTTACAAAGGCATAGGAGGATTTCCCTTATCCACATGCGGCATGATTTCGGTCAGCATAACGTACCGCAACCGGATCAAAACGTTAAACATGTATACTGTATCAGATCGCTTCATTTGCCATCCTTTTCTCTTGGGGTGGGGAAATGTTGGGGTTTCTATATACGATGATTCATTTGTTAATTGACTTCAGATGTTCCACTAAGTTTGGTCCCCGGGAGATTTTCAATTAGGGGAGGAGGACGTTGGTAGTAGTGGGGATCATTCCCTGTAGTCAAATTGATAAATACAAGTTCGGCGGTTCCCGGTTAGGGGGTGTTTTATTGGTGGGGCGTGTATCGGGGGTAAACAGAATTATAAGGGGGGGGGGTGTGTGACGGGTGGTCAATCGGATTGGGAGAGCCTCTTGGTGCGGGGAACTCCTGCTGTATTGCAGTAGTGTTTTAAAGCTATGTCCATTTAGAATCCGGAATAATAAAATCATCTGTATCTCAGTAACGGATTGACGTACAAATAAGTTTAATACATCAAAACAAAGGTAATTTACTGTTCTTTAAGAAAAAATATCAATACAAATCATTTCTCTTCGTTTCTAATGAAAATTTGCTTTTCCTTCTTTATCCCTCCCATTAAACGCTGCACACCTCCGGAGTCAACATCCTTTGGCACATTGTTCCACATTTTGATCATCTGAGTCGCGTTCCGAGCCGTTTTTCCACTTTTCTTAAGCTTCCGCTTCATTATTGCCCAAAATCTCTCGATGGACCGGAACTGCGGGCAGTTGGGTGGATTTATGTTTTTATCGATGAAATCTACGTTATTATCGCGGCACCACTGGATGACTTCCCAGCTGTAGTGGCAACTCGCCAAATCTGGCCAAAACTTCACGGGATTTTTATGGGCTTTAATGAAAGGTAGTACGCGGTTTTTGAGGCTTTCTTCCTTGTCCAGCTTCGAGGCCATCGTCTTATTCGTCACGAACACTTTGGTCTTTGCTCCGCAGCTGCATGTCACTTGCCAAATCATCAGTTTTTTTTGTCAAATTTGTCCATAAAAGCAAACTTAAACTTCGCGGGAACATCTCCTCGTGCCGTCGCCATGTAGAATTTTTGGCCAGGAAGCTGTCCGAAATCCATTTTGACGTAGATTTCATCGTCGATGAGCATGCATCCTTGGTACTTTGTCAAAACCTGCTAGTACAATTTCCGAGCTCGAGTTTTGGTGCTTTAACGTTCTGTTTGGTTGCTTTCTGGCTCGATAAGAACGATATCCTGCTCGCAAACGAATTCTTCGAACGGTTTTGCGAGCAGCAGCGTATTTTTGTGCGATTTCATTATCTGATAGTCCAGGGTATGCTCTGACGGTTCTCAACACCTTCTGGTTCAGCTTGCGGTCATATGTTCCACTACGACGCTTACCTTGAGGCACTCGATCCACGCTCTTTCGCTCCCTGAAACGTTTGAGCACATCATGCACGGTTGATTTGGCGATTTTCAACGTTTTTGCGATTTTTATTGCGGACCACGTTGGATTATCAACGTGGGTGTGCAAAATTGTTTCTCTCCTCTTGGCTTCCATCTGGAATAACGTTTGACTCACGGCACGAAACACCATGAAATTTATACCACAGAAGATGGGTGTCTAGGTTAACAAACCGCTGTAAAAGAATTCTTGCAGCGGTCACTTTCCATGCTGCTGGAACACAATAAGTGATTCCGGATTCTAATTGGACAGAACTTTAACCTGTTAACCCCGTGACGGCAACGGGTGTTTGCCCCCCCCAAATACATTCTGTGTTTTTTTTTTAATCTGCGTATGTTTGGGCGGGGGGGTCAGGGGGGAAGGATGGCGGAGTTATAATTATTGGTGGTGGATTTGGGCCCTCTTTTGTCCTCTATCCCCTTTTTTTTATCTTACCAGATTCACAAAATGGGTTTTTATACTTCTTTTTTTTTTTTTTAATCTAATTTTTTTTTATCATTTTTTTTGTGGGAAATATATTATATTATAAGTCTTTTTTTTGTTTGTCTTGTCTCTTTTTTTTGCCGCTGGTATTTTTTTTTTTTTTTAGTCTTTTTTTTTCTCTGGTGTGTATTTTATTAAATTAAATTAGATTTGGCGCTTTAGTGAATTATTATAATCTCTTTTCAGTTCCCTATCTCTTGCTTAATTCCACCATTCTTGTATAAATTTCCCTTCTACAGATACGGTTTGTGCTTACCACTTGCAAAATTCTTCAGTACATGACAAAATACTGAAGTAGTATACCGTAGAGCGGGGTGACCTCGATCAACGAGGTGATTTCGACCGCCAATTTCGATATTTATTCAATTTAAAATTATCCTTCTGCAAGTGCCTGAATTTTTTAAGCTTTGAACCATATATATTCAGCATATATTAGGGTATATTAATGTATTTTGTTTTTAGCATTTTTCTATTTCCTTCGCTATAAAAAAATATTTTTACAATAAAGGCTCCTTATGGTACTCTTTACTCAGCCCAACAACAATCATATATTCAAGCAATAAAATGATTTTAAAAAAAATCGACAACCACATTTTCAGATTACTTAAACATTCGTCTCTCTAAGCTAATCGAAAAAATATTAATTTTGTATACATAAACAAATTAATGAATAAAAAAAAAATCTAATCTAATCTAAAAAAATAAAAATGTCTAATATTATGGTAAACTATTGAAAAATAGCAATGGATGGGTCGCTCATAAATTATGTCATGCTTTTAATGGAAGGAAGCTTTAGGAATAGTGATAATCTGTACACAACATTTAATGTCCATAAAAAAACATGACAAAGGGGGAGGGTTTTGAAAATGGTCCTTTTTTGCGTGACATAATTAATGAACTTCCCTTTGGGGAATGCTCCGCCCCTGTGCTATTCGGGAGACATCTGCATCAAACGGTTTGCATAAAAATTTGGTGTTTTTTTTTATTCATTTACGCACTTCAAATGGATAAAATTGATTTTGATCGAAGTCACCCCATTATTGAAAATTGGCCGCGGGAAGTAAACAATTTTTTTAAAGTGCATCTGACAGAATAAATTTTTAAAATTTCTGTGTAGTGTTATACTACAGATACCAGTACTGGTTTTAAAAATGTAAAACAAAATTTTAAGGATAATTATCATGAAAAATCAAGAAATAGTTCAAAAAGTGATCGAAGTCACCCCGCTTTACGGTACTAGTAAACGATGCATGAATCTATAGCAATGAAAGCTTTGCAGACATTATGAAATTATTCGGAAGAAAAATTACTCAGGGAGACCCTGAATGTATGTAAACATCGCTATAATTCATATTCGCAAAATCAGTCTTCGTTAAAAAATATTGTATTTAGTTTGAACTTAATGCAAACCAAATTGTTTCGTGTTACATTTTTTTTTCATCTCTCCTAAAATCGCACCGATCGAGTTCTTTGCCTCAAAACGCAGGAACAAAGACATGAGTCGTAAAAAATAAGAACTCTCAACTCAACGCATGAAGAATGCCCAAAAATGCGTAACGTCGCGATGAGGCTTCTTCCCTTCGCCGGGATTAAGGTGACAAAAGCAGAGCGCCCTACACACAATGGACGACAGCTGGGAGAGCAGAAGCAGCAACAACATGGTACACCTCTGCCAACGGAGGAAGTAACGACAAAAAATAACACGATCCCATAAAAAGTAACACATAATTACTTAATGTGGCAAAAAGCAGAGCAAAAAAAGAATAATGGACCAAAGTCACGCATCACGCAACGTCTTGCTAATTAAAATTTATAATGTACACACACCGGGCGACCGACGACGACATTCGACGCAGGATCCTTGGACTCCTACTGACGATGACGACGGCGAGACGGGGCGTTCCGCGTCATCGCACGGTGCCAATATGGGATGGGATCGGATTTGTGTGTACGGGTCCTTGTTTGGACAAGGGCGCAGCAAGTTGGGAGTCCTATTGCTCCTCTGCTGCTGTGGGCATTCTGCTAAGCGTTGTAGGTGTAGCGTAACAGCACCCGGCACCTTGTCGGACGTGGTGACCCGAATATGCGTTGGAGTTGAAACCGATGAAGCACTACATGTTGACGATGGTGGTGGCGTTTCGGTTGGATTATGCCTTAATCGGCTGTTGGTTTTACACGACGATGGCTGCAGGGCTGGTTGGCTACTGCTCTGTTGCAATCGAGTTAAATTGAGCGGAAGAGATTTTATTTCTGAGATCTTTTGTGGCAGCTGAAATTTGATGAAGCCCATGATGTGATGCAAGTCCATTACGAATTGAAGTGAAGCGCTATTCGCGATTTTTCTGGTGATAAACTTTTTCAATATGTAACCTCGTTGGTCTTTACTGAGCTTGATTTATCACATTTGAAATCTATAGATGAATTTTCCAACCTCTAGGCAATAATGCCTCCACGAGCGACGTGACGAAGAAATAGCAACAGCAAAACCCCATTGATCATGCCAGAAATCGTTTAATTACAACCTGGCACGGAGGGGAACAGAAAAGATGAACTTTGATTTGCGACTCGTTGCATGAAAAACGCAACCCATTGAAGAAAAAGGCACTGGGCACCGAAATCGGCTGGCTCCGATCGAAATCGACAAAACTTACAAGCCCGGTGCCGTGGTTGTTGCAGTTGTTCCAAGCTGCCGTACACATTATTTCCCTTCCCGAATGCTTTCCTCCAAAACGGAGCGACATATCTGATGAACTTCTTCGCCGTCGCATGCCGCTTCGGCTCTTTGGCTGCACGAGGCCGTTCCCAGCAAATTTTGAAACGGTTGCAAGCTAAACGCCCTCTACTAAACGGGGGACCGGAAACGCCATTTGGCCATAGAACAGGGATTCGATGCACTGCTTTGCCTCAATTTTCCTCCTTGTCGTCATCGTCCAGTGGTCCTGGTCAGTCGGTTGTGCGGACCAATTGTAGATCCCTATCCGTACAAGCAATTCTTCAACGATGTACAAGGCGTTCGCCCTCCTTCCAAGAGCGTGGACTCAAGCCAAGTAAAATCTTCCATCTTTGCGTCCTCCCAGAAGGTACGCAACATTCACTGAGCAAAAAAAAACCCAACAATCTTTCGCAACAAAACGCGATGCAAAATCCCAGGGACTCCGAAATGCCTACGGAGGGCAAGTTACCATCTTCGTTCACATTACTTATATTTCTCAGCGGAGCAGTCCACTTGGTCGTCGTCGAAGTCGGTTTGCATAACATTGCACCATCCTTTGGATGGTGCGCATAAATCCGTCCACCAAGCGGGCAGAACGGTTGCCGCTGCTGCACCAGCCGTTCTCCGGTGGACGTCATCAGCGCAGAGCGTGTGGCGGTGCGAGAAAAACGCGAGAAAACGAAATACGAGATGAAAATCTAATTAAAGAATTCGCCTGAAATCGATCTGATTAGCGCGTTTCTCTGCTGGTTACTCGCGGTGAAAGGTGCTTCGCTGTCTCGCAGGGTTGGAAGTTTAACGGAATGGTTCTATTGAATCCATCAAATTGAAAGTGCAAGTTGCAAGTGGAGTTTTACTGCTACTCTGAACGAGGAAGGGTGGTTGCAGTATATTGCTCTAAGGATATGATTGCTCATAGAAAGTTTGTTTCTGAGGTTCAGTCTTAATGGTTTTAATACAATCACCCGTTTTCTCGTTTTCGTTCGAGGTACAATTAGAACGAAATATGGATGAATAATTTCCACGGTGCAGAGTTATTACCAGTTTATTTTATTCTATCGCAAACCTTTACAAAATTAATAATTATAAAAAAAAAACCAAACTTAGTCCAATTCTTCAAATTTATCATATTGTTTGCAACAAATTCAATATGGATGGTATTTCGCCAACGTTAGTAGGAAGACCAGCAATAATAAAATCAGGTCCACTTCAATCCAGACACATAAATCCATGGATTTCTTAGTTTTCATTTAACGCAACAATTTAGTCATAATGAAGGTATTTTATCGTACTTTTTTTTATTTAAACTGAAAAATTGATGCGCGCATTAAAAAGAAGCGACTGTTTTCTGATGGATGGAAAAAGAGAATAGAAAATGATATTTTAACAAACTTAATTGAATTTTTTTTTCATTAACTTCGCAAAAATACTTGTACTCCTTGCTTTACGGTAGTTAGCCGGAACTTTTGCCATAGGTGAAAAAAGAAATTGGTAGGTATATTATTCAGTTCCTTGGTCGCCTTTTTGATCAAATCATCCGTCGTTTTGGCCATGAAATTATTTCAATATACTCTCCCCTTCAAACTGGCCCAGAACTTCTCGATTTGGCAGAGCTGGGGCACGACGTCATCCTTGTGGTAATTTTTATTGAAGGCGGCAACTTCTGGGAGGCACTTCGTACTGTAGATCTCGCCGTCCACTACCAATCCCGACAAAAAGAAGAGGGGACGTGACATCCCCTTTTCATAAATTGTGAGCTAGAGCAACACCTTCTTTGGGAACTTCGTGTGCGCTTTGTACTTCACATCGCTGCTTATTTCTTTTGTCGGGGAGGTGAAGAAGCCTTTGCCTTGCCAATCGTTGCCGTTCAACGTGAGGTACGTCTCGTCGTCCATAACGACCACCACTATGTGCAGCCGTTGTTTCTAGGTTTCTGCTTGGTTCTTCGACACGGCTGGCTTGAACTGACGCTTCCGCATGTGGATATCCATTTTGGTCTAATACTTCTTGACCGTTAGGCCGGTCGCACCGACTTCCCGGCCCAACGCACGGAAATAAGTGGCCATCTTGTTGCCCGTCTTCCAATTGTGCTTCTGGTCAATCCTCTGATCACTTACAAGGTGTTCAATGAGTTCGAATACACTTTAAAAAAGTGTTAAAAAAAAGTTAAAATGCAAGATATTTTTTCTCAGTCAACTTTTATTGAACCAATGTTTATTGAGAACCTTGACGACGTAATAACTGAGAGCACTGATCTAGGAAATAAGCTTCTTAAATTGGTCCATAGTGCTCACTTGATGTTCGTTCTGCTTGGCCAGCATGTACGACCATACAATAATGTCCAGGGGATTAAAGTTCGGGGAACTGGGAGGCCACAAAGTCTTATCGAGAAAATCAGTCAAATTCTCTCAACACCACGAGACGATATTCGCCGTGTGGGCCGGTGCGCCGTCCTGTTGAAAGACGTAATGATTCTTCTCGTAGAGGTCCCGAAGTGCTGGGGCCACAACCTTCTCCAGAACCTCGATCTTGTAGTACGTGGCGTTGATTTTCACGTTTTTCTCGATAAACACCAGTGGGAGCTTCCTACGCCTGGACACGGCCCTTCAAACCCTCACCGACGTTTCACTCTGGAACCGCGGAATGTTTATGTGGGACGGGAGGATGCTGGCCAACGACGGAGCCTACAGCCGATCACTTTGAACATTGTTCGGTTGTTGCAAGACAAAGAGTTTCCTATCAGAAAACATGAACTCCTGACCTACGTGCCGTGAAAGTATCAGTTTGGCTCTGTCCAGCCTCTTTTTCGTTAGCCTCCGTTATCCCGTTAACCTTGCGTTACTTGTACGGCTTGTATCCCAGGTCCTTCGTCATGATGGTGTGGGCGGTCCCGATCAACACATCCTTGATAGCTGCTAGCGTCCTCGCCGAACGCGGCCACCCGGATCTCACACGGTCCTTGGGCGAGCCCGTCTCCCGGTGCCGATGGATGGTGGTGTAAATGAAATTCCGCTTCACCCAGTGGGATTTCAATCGCCGAAATATGTCGCCGGGTCGTTCACCTCTCACAAACAACTTTACTACGTCGTCGCGGTGCTTCTTCATCGTGCGCGTTAAACAAATAACGAATGACAGCAAGTCGATATATGAGGCTAAAGCTGATACCAATATCAGTACACAGAATGCACATGGTGCTCACGTACACAGCCATGAAAAGTTGTATTCGAACTTATTGAACACCTTGTAAAACACCTTGTTAGTCGCTTTTTTTAATGCACGCTTTACTCCAAAGCCGTCCAGATGATCTCGGTGACTATCTTGGTAGTTCGCGTCATCATATCCCGCAAACCGGACTGGTCAACCTAAACGACCATATTGTTAAGACATTGAACCATCGGTGCAGCTTGAATCGTCTTTCCAGTTTTCTTTATCTTCCGCTTGGTGATTGCCCAATATTTTTCGATTGAGTGAATGAGTGAATAACAAGCAATTGATATCCTTGTCGACGACATCCACCGTATTGTCATTTTACCACAGTAGCAACCCCTGGTTGTAGTGGCAGCATGATAACCCGGAATTTTACCAGACCTTTGAACTTGACCACATGACCTTCGAAGGTAGTTTATATGAGTCCAGTTTTTGCTCTTCCAGCTTCGAGGCCATCGGTTTGTGGAGGTTACATTGTTCAGCTGGTCAATCATTTTGCGTTGCGTGGACAATTTTCTATGGAACAACTCAACATTAATCTAAACGGGATATGATCATGTGACTCCATTCAATGATTAAACCTGTTTCTGATAACATGAAAGTAGCATTTACTGCAAATGTTACAACTTTGTTTATGAGGCGTTCAGAAGCATTCAGAATAACCGTGCAAACAAATGGTCATAATGTTGTACTACCGTATGCGTGTTAATGTTTGCACCGTTGAGCAAGGTTATTATTTGAATAAAAATGCTCAAAAATTTCGGTTGCGATTTTTTTTATTCATTCAAAAGAGGGATGTTTTTGAGCGTCTTAAACTATGTTATTCAACGATCGGGTTTCCATTTGCTGCAATTACGGTCTCCACACGCTTTCGGAACGCATTGCAGGTCCTAGTAATGTAGCCTGGATTAATTTCTCTCCAGGAACGGGTCAATGTTTGTCTGGGACTTGCTGAACTTGGTGGCGTTTAGAACAGGCCTTGGCCTTCATGACGCGCCATACGCCAACGGATTAAGATCAGAGCTGGATGGCGACCACATATCTTTCGCCCAGAACGGCAGATGTTCCTGCAAGCACTTATGAGTGCGGTTCGATATGTGGCACGGAGCCCCATCTTGTTGAAATACAACATTTGGCTTCGTGCTGTACTGCTGTTTGATCTACGGAAGAACAAAATAACTTTAAATCCCGATGTAGACCTCCGTGTTTACTTTGTCGCTCTCTGGAATGAACACCGGGTTAAATTTTTTTGCCATCGGAAGCCACCAATCCAAACATCATAACGATAGCAGGATGCTTGGTCAGATACAAGTTTTTATGCTCGTCGGCCCCCTTTTCAACCGGGAGAGAACTGATCGGTTCTGGAGTTTGATACGGGATCGACAGTAAACATGCTCTCGTCGGTGAACAGGATTACCGGATTCTTTTCGCTTGAGGAAGTTCAAGATTTTCTTACATCGCCCAACTCGTAGCTTTCGGATGCGGTTGGTTATCATATGAGTTTTTTCCTTGCCCTCAATTTCCCCCCGCAATCTTCTTTTACGATCTTCCGTGCCGTAAAGTCACTGATCCCGTGTTCCCTCGCCATTTTCCTCATTGGACGTATTGGATTCGCCCAAATCTTCCTTTTGATGGTAGCGATAACCCTCGGAATTCGAGCTGACTTTGAACGACTTGTGGCCACCTTCGCGGATAGTTGTCCTCTCTTTTCTGGGACCAAGACCCTTTTCACAGTCCTTCGGGGTACTCCCACGGTGATTGAAATGTCTTTCTGTAACATTTACGCCTCGGACAAAACACAAAAACGCTGCCACTTCGTCTTGGTGCAACTGTAAAACGAAGGACACTGGCTTTTATTACTCGCAGCCTACGCAGCCTACTATGGTATGAATTATAGTTTAGGTACATGCAAAGAAAACCAAGACAGGTCAAACAGGATTATATGTAAGATGGAGCAAACATTATCACGCATACGGTACCTAATGTCATTAACTTTAGATAGTTCTCCTTTGTTTGATTCCAATAATCTAAATCATTTTAATAATGTCGATGAAATGATTTTTTTCTAGTGGAATTTAAAGGAAGTTGCTAATCTTGACTAGTAGTAGTTTAAAAAAGTGTTACAGTTTTTAATATTTTTATTTCTTTAAAAGTGAACAAGTAAAGTATTAGTTTCAGTTTTCTTAGTTTTCCAATTCCAATCGTTCTACTTATACGCTCGAAAACGTGATTCTTTAAAATGTGTTTTTTTTTTGTAAGTGAAATAATGTATACATTCCAGAGAAACTCATGGAATTTGTGTGATAAGTCCAGTTATTGCTATAGGAATTGCGTACTTTATGGCGTGCATTTCATCAAATCTCTTTTCATGCTTTCTGAAGAATTACTCTTCATTTGAGAATTTTAGCATAAAATTAAGAATTAGAGAACCTAAATTCAAACAAAACATTTTGAAAAATTCTTTTAAAAGGCATTGGAATATATTGAACAGCATACCCCCTATAAATCAACTCGAATTCAATAAGTCCTGAAGAGTCGACTATTAGAACATGACACTGAAGATGTCTGTGCATTGTAGACGAAATACGCGTATCTGGCAAGATGAGCAATTAAGGTAGTTGAAATTAAATGGAAATTACTAATCTTTCTTTCCAAATGAAATTTCTTTAAAATTTTAAAATTTTGACATGAATGAATAAAACCACTCAACACGACAAAACATTATTCAGTTTGACAAATACATAAGTCCTTTTTTTAAATTAAATATAAATATAGAAAAAGGTGATCAATTTTATCCCGTTTTATCAAAATGAAAAGCTCGGTTTTTAGTTCGCAGCTAAAAATTCCTCTAATTTCTGGGCTGATTTATTTGAATTGGCTGACCCCTATGTCCGGGAACCAAAGGTTGTATTGCCCATGAGAAGGCAGTCTCTTTTCTTTGTTCAATTCTTTTGGTTTCTATAATAACTGGGCAAAATTTTAGCTCGATCCGTGAAACTATATTTTAGCGCCCGCGGTTTTAATTTTCCTTAGTATTTTCAATGAGAAAACTAATCAGTTCAAAAAAAAATTTTGCAAGGTGACCCGTTGTATTCTTGAAATAAATCAATCCATCCACTCGCTGGGAAATTTTATAAGGAAAATTTTCTTTGAAGACGCAAAGCGATCCGATGCTTGTGGAAAAAGTTATTAAGCTAAAACTGATTGCTATCCAAACGAACAGCTCATAAAACTGTTTTTTCTAGCAGCACAGCTCCTGCTGCATATCTGAATACTTAATACATTCATGTTGATGAGCGGAACACAAGCTGACTCATTCATATTGGGAACATAGCAGCGGTTCATGGGTGTGAGGTTTTATGAAGTCGAATTTACTTATGTGCGATTTTCAATTTTCAATTTCATTAAGCGAAATAATGCGCTAAAACCTTGGAAAATTGTTGCCAGACTTTTAGTTCAAATGCCAAAAGTCCTTCCACAGGCAAAAGAAGCATAAACTAATCTTTCTGGCGTCTATGCTCCCAACGATAAAATACAAAATATCACATTACTCAACTCTAAATGGAAGCGTTTGATACGGGAGGTCCACGCTTTCTTCTTTCCATTGATTCAAAGTAGTAGAGCGATCCTAGACATTCTTTCTGCAATCGCTATACGTCTTGGAATCCTCTATGCGGCACATGGTGGAGGTGCCTCCTTTCAGTGACCAGTCTAAGATTGAAAGGCACCTTAATGAAGAAATAGAAGAAGAATAGCTGTGATGGGGGCCGACCCCGGCGTAGTGGTAATCATCAATACCTTTCACGCCAACGTCACGAGTTCAAATCTCACACCCAGACAAGTTACGAAAAACACCCAAAAGAGGTGTTTCAGTAACTACGACGGCGGGAGATGAACCAGTCCGAGGCTAAAAATTTCGATAATACAGAAAAAAAAATAGCTGTGATACTTGTAAAACATTCATATTTGTATTACCTATGGTAATTATAATGGTTTTACTAACAAGAACCTCAGAATTAAGATACCAACACGAAAAGGAAAGAATAGAGGTAACCCGAGCAAAGGATTATACCAAATTGATAACAAGTTGTAATACCAGGTTATCATTTTTTGATCACTGAATATGTTATTATTGAGGCTGAATAAACAGCCAAAATAACAGAATGAATAACAAAAAAATACTCGTGGAATATCATAATAATAACTTATTTTGTTATCACTGCGAACAACTTGATAACAAATCCTGTATTGTAAGCAAATTTATTGAAATAGTTTCAAATTACGTTATCAATTTGAAATCAAATTCTCATGGTAATAACTGAAAAAACTATTTATATTAAAAGCAAAATTTCTCTTTCAAATGTGCTAGAAATATTTATAGTTTTACAATTCAACTTATAACGTTCATAAAAAATAGTGTGTTCAAAATGATAACATATGATAACAAAATTTGCCAATGGTGATAACTAAATTTGTTATGCGATAACAACGGAAATCAAAACGATAACTGGGATAACAGAACTTGTTACTTATATGATATCAGCTTGTTATTTTCCTTTGCTAGGGAATTGTTTACGGATATAAATGGCTAGGAATAAATTTAAAAAGTCTGACCATGAGCGACCCAGAGCGACGCAGCTTGTGAAACGAAGCTTGATGAAAATTTTTAAGATCCCAAAACAAACGTCTGCATCAGTTAATATTTTTTCCACCACAATCACCAAAAGCAGGTGATAAATATTTGTGTATAGTCCTCGTGTTTATTTTGTTATACGGGTGCCAAAAGAGGGGCTCGATTTCAATTTGTAGCTGTTTTAGAGTTACTTCTATTGCTTTATTGTTTTCGCAATACATATACCAATAATCTCTGTACTGGTCAATATAATGTCAATATGGTCAATATAACACCTACTGTTCATGAAGATGTTTAATTCCTCTATGCTCGACGAAGCATACAGGCACACTCCGGACCCAGAATAAACTGCTTTTCAAAGGTCAAAATTGATAAATCCTGTTGACAGTTGGGTGGCACGATCGGATTTGATCTTTTGGAAGATTCTGGTTTCATTTTTTTTTCAAAAAAAACTTAGTTCAACGAAGAATGGATAAAATATTTACCGGATGAAAAGAAAGATAAGATGATTTCTTTGACTTTCGGTCTTTTGAATAATGTAAACTTATTTTTTCTATTTTCCGACACCCGCACCCGCTGCTACTGAATAACAAGGTTAGGTACAAGGAAAAGGCGAGGTAGACATTAAGTATAACTTTTGTGTTTGACTCAGGATTGGTTAGGCAAAAATGTTAGCTGTAGGTACTTGTGCTTTTATTTAGAAAATATGTAGTATGTATACAGCAGGTGGCGAAGGTTTTTTTTTCAGTCGAGTATTGGTACACGACACTGAAGAAGTCTGTACATTGTAGACGATATACGCGTATCTGTCAAGATAAGCAATAGAGGTAGTTGGAATTAAATGGAAATTACTAATCCTTCTTCTCATTTTTCTAGTTATTTTCTGACGTTTCGGCGTAATGTATTTCGCCTTCTTCTTAGGATCATTGTAAATATAATGTGTCGGCATTCTATTTTTGTTTTGTGATTTATAATATAATTTTTCATACCAGATTGCTGGTTTTATCATTTGAGGGCATCTTTAACGGTGGTCCAAATCATGGTTTGAATTTATTGTTTAAGAACAAACGCAAAAACATCGCTGTACCGGTGTTGTAAATTTTGTTTCATGTCGAATCTCTTTTGCTTCATTTTAAATCTGATATATGTTTTCATCTACTCTTGCAGCAAATTGGAACAAGAAAAATACCGTTTCAAAACACTACATGCTACTTGATAATACCAATTAATGAGTAAAATTTCAGCTTTACTAAACAAAAACTCAACTTTATTGAATATATTCTGAGGTATGTTTATGAGCCGAAAGTGGCCACATGTTTGGTGCGGGTGATACTGGCGTCGGACAGAAAGTGGTGTTGCTCGCCTCAGATGCTAATAATTACCTCAAGTTACTCCAGGTGCAAGCGAATTGCCTTTTCCATTCATTCCTAAATAACGAATGGTTCTCTTAGTTTTTTACTGCCACTGCATTTTCCGGAAAACGCTGACTAGTTAGAAATGAGGAAGCTTCCGAATAGATTTTCGATTGCTCGGAAACGGAAAGTTATGAAGTTTTCAAAGTAAATAATCGGTTTATTGATAGATTAGTCATGATTAGTACTCGCCAATAGCTCATATAGATACATTTTAGAGAAGCCTGTTACATACAAACGATGGGCAGATTTTACTGGGGATCAGGATATACCTTCTGGGGGAGCGAATACATTTTACTATGGCAGTTTTGATAAACTTTTTGGGAGAAACCGATGATATCTTGAAGATACTATTAGATTACTACTAGTATATACAATTCGCGTTTCTTGGAGGAAAAGTTAGAAAAATGTTGATTTTTTCAGGAATCGTTTTAAATATTATATTATTCAATTGCATATTCTACACCTCTAAAACAATCCTACTCTGAGAAAATTTCTATCGTTGTTCCGACAATCAAATGGTGGTCATGATGACTTTAGCATATAATGGTTGTAATAACCATGAAAATGGTCTAATTCACCACGTTTATGACATTCTTGACTATGTCCATGGTGGAAAGGACTATTCCGACATTATAGTAAATAATTAATCAACTTTTTTTAATGGTCGTTTTGACCATGATCATAATCGATTCAAAATCTACCATAGTCATCCCCCAGTAATGGTAAAATTGACTATAAAATTCTTCTCTGTTTATGCACTTCTTGGAAGTTACATGAATTGGTCGGAACTTATATTAGCTTCTAGAAACTGAACGAACTCTTTAAAAAATATTTTTCGAATTACTTTGACCTTTTGAGAGTGTCCAAAATTGTGATACGGCGGAAATTCCGCGAAATTGATAAAAAATTAAAAAAAGTAGTTGATGTTTTGATTCCTGTTTTATTTCGGTACGAAAAATTATCGAGTTGTGAGAAGTTAAAGTTCTTCTTAAAAATTAAGTATCCTGAGCTTCTGGGATGTTCCCTGAACTATTGGAAAGTTTCTCGAGCTTCTGAGTAGATCCCTGAACTTTCAGGATGCTCTCTAAACATATGCAAATTTTTTTGGAATGTTTCCTAGACTTTTCAGATTGCTCAAAAAATCCTTCGAAGTTTCCTAAATATCTGGAAGCTTTTCTGAAATCCTGAAAATTTCCCTGATCTTTGAGGAAGTTCTCTGAAATTCGAGGAAGATCCAAGGACTTCTAAGAAATTTCTTGAATTTCTGGAAAGTACCTAGAGAATGTGGAAAGTTTTTTGAGCTTTTGGGAGATTTCCTGAATATATGGGAAGTTCTCTGAATTTCTGGGACGCTCTGGGAACGTCTGAGATATTTGACTGGAATGTTTTCTGATCTTTGGGGAAGCTACCTGATTTTTGAGGACATTTCCTGAAGTTCTGGGAAGTTTTCGAATTTTCTGGGAAGTACCCTAACATCAAGAGAGTTTCTGAAACTCCTACAAGTATTTTTTTAACTTCGGAGAAGTTTTCTATATTTCTGGAAAGTTCCATGACCTTCTGAGAAGTTCTCAAAACCTCTAGGAAGATTCGCAAAATTTTGAAAAGCATAATGAATTTCTTGAAAGTTCTCTGAACTTATGGGATGTTCTCTATTTTTTTTTGGAAAGTTCCCTGAACTTTTGGGAAGTTCCCTGAACATCCCAACAACCCAAAAAAATCGGATAAGTTTTCTGAACTTTTTGGAAGCTCCCTGAATTTTTAGATAATTGCCTGAGCTTCTGGGAAGCATCCTTAATTTTTTGGAAGTTTCCTGAACTCTTTTGAAGCTCCCTGATTTTTTGGAAAACTCCCTGAATTTCTGGCATGTTCCCTAAACATCTGTTAGAATCGCAAAACTTCTGGGAAGTTTCGAATTTCTAAGAAGTACCCTGGAATTCTGATAAGCTCCCTGAATTTCTGGGAAGTTCAATGAATTTATGCGATTTTTTTTAACTTGTTATTCATAAGTTTCATCGCCTCTTCCTGTGTTGGGGAACG
Organism: Aedes koreicus; assembly: GCA_024533555.2. Lineage (NCBI taxonomy): Eukaryota > Metazoa > Arthropoda > Insecta > Diptera > Culicidae > Aedes > Aedes koreicus. The sequence goes on from JAHHFK020001075.1 coordinate 56,571, forward strand.
GAAATACTGCGGGCCGTTATTCTTGTGGATAGCTTTGCAATCAATCCTCAGGGTCAGCAGGCTGCTTGACTCCCCAATCTTCACATTTTCGTCGAGAAAACTAGTTGAGCACCTGTAAGCCAACATCGGCAAGGCTGCAGTGCACTTTTGTAACTGGCACAGGCCGACTTTTGATCTAATGATCTACTTCTCGTCGTAGGTTGGCGTGTCACTAGGGTAGTCCTGGAACTGCTTTTGATGACCGAAACGAAAATAACAGTCAATCTTGGGGCGTCTTCCAGGACGTGATCCTCTCCTTTTAGACTCTTGTTTTTCCGCTGTCAAATTAAAAACCAGCATAATCTAATTTCGTTTAAATGATATGCGTTCATTCACACACTCACCTTCAGCCAAACGAAAGAGCAAGTACTCCTCGTCGTCTGCTTACGACGCACTACTGGCAGTAAAAATGATTTGGTCAAACCAATCCATGGCACAAAGTTTGTAAAAAATCTGCGATCTCTAAAAAAGAACTTCTGATCTCTACAACACCGGTGCGGGGAACGCAAATTTTGTTTATTTTAGCTGGTTCTATTCAAGTTTTGTTGATGCAAATCAAGTATAAAGTTGTTCCAAAAATAGACCACCGCTGAAGATGCCCTTATGTTAATTTTTTACATTAAAAGGTCTAGTTGTTCTATTGAACATCACTGTTGTAGACATACAAATAAATAGAAAAGTCAAAAAAAAAAAAAAAAATTTGGAAAAAAAAGAAGGAGGAGAAGATTTTTCCCTATTTTAATTTTATTTTAAAAGGCGGAAAGCAAAAAAAAAAATCTCATAATAATAGGTTAGGGGAGAAGGCAAAAAAAAAAAAAAGTTTAACGTGCCCCACAAAGGAGAAAAAATATGGACGGGAGGGGATTATATTATTATTGTGGAAAAAAGAGGAAAATGAAAAATTTGCCTAGGAAATAACAGAGGAAAAAAAAAAATAGAGACGGGGACGTGAGGGAGGGGTAGGGGGACGCAGTAAAACTGGGTTGTGGGAGGAGGAGGGGGAAAGAGGAGAAAAATAAAAAAGGGAGACAGAGAAAATATATAATTGTGGGGAAGGGGGAAGGGTGGGGGGGGGAAGGGGGTGGGGGAGGGGGGAAAAGGAAAAATAAAGGGGGGGAGGAGGGGGGGAAAGGAGCGGGCAAACAAAAATTCTCTCTGTCAAAATATCAAATTAAATTTCGATCTTTTGTGTTTCGGGTATTATAAATACATATTTTGGGAAAGAATTCAGTGCCGAGTGCGAGTAGTATTGAACGACCGAAAGGTTTGAAATCCATAAGTGCCCCAAAGTGATCCAGATTGAAGGCGGATGTCAGATTGGCTGGAGTTGGCGATCGATATCCATTTGTCCAAATTTCTGCAGGTTTTTCACCGTTGCAAGAACCATAAATTGAGATAGCAGGTCAGTCAGTTCTTTTCTTCTCCCGTAGTAAATAGACTGGGTACAGGGACGTACCGCAAGACGTACCGGTAGTGAAAAAGTGCATGAATGTCATTCGTCGGCTACTTTTGTTTATCGACCCAAGATTTTTCACTAACCATAAGATACGGACGGTGTCTTTTTGGGCCCTATAGTTGTATTCAGATTCTTCACAAGAAACTTGGGATGATTGATGGTGGCCATTGAAACTCAAAGCGGACACCTTCGCTACAACTTTGCCCGACCGACGACGAGAAATCTTAAGTGATTTTCGGATTCAGTGCACTAAGTTTAACTCTAGGATTTTCTACTGTATGATTGGGGAGGAATGTATGAGTATAGTCTTCACGGAGGTAAGAGAATATTATGCATATTTATATACAAATGGAAACGATTTAGGCAACATTGTTTTTGGCAAAGGGGACATTACAAGAAGGTGGGATCATTCCATAAGCAAAATGCCATTTTTCACTAAACACGACCAGGGCATCGTCCGCTGGCTATTGCCGCGGGTATTGTGGGTTTCCTAGGTACCCGTTTGAAGCTTTAATTGGTGACGATGGCTCTTCTTGACCATCTATTCCTGAGTTGTAAGTGTGAATAAGGGCGTCTATGTAATGTTTCGCTGTACTTGTTGTGGACTCCCAGTACCTCCCATTTCCCCAAAAGCTTTGAGGATAACTTATCATGCCTCAAAAGTTCTCCTTTTTATTGTATTGGCCTCCATAACAAAAAGGGTACCATTGCAGAGCATATGATTGATCCAATTATTCGCAGTCCTACTCGCCCAACGCCCCCGGTTGGGTGAGGGATAGATGATGACACACACGCGTAGCGGATACTGAATCTGCGATGAGAGACATCTCGTTAAGATTGTAATCCGCCATCTTCACAACTGAATTCATTAAATTTTCGTTATGAGTTTTCACATCAAAACTAGTGATAAAAACGTAACTCATATTTTAGGAATATTTCTCATGTGTAACTTCAATGATATTTTCTAGGTGCACGAATAAATTTAATACTAGATTTCCTAATTCCATAAGATACTTTATAAAATTAACAATTGATGTTCATTTTATGCTTAGTTCAACTCGTGTTTATCCTAAGCTAGTTTGGATGAGTACATAACATCAGAAAATATACAAAACAAATCGGCAACACTGCGCCGGCAGTACTTGATAACAAACCCACGAAAGCAAATGAAACACGCACCTCCTGGGCTATGTTTTTCTTTTTGTTGCCCACCCCCTCGGCATCAAGCCTGGCATCTTTGCAGAGATCCTCAACTCACAGCCATGTGCAGGACGCATTTTCCCGCAGTGCAATTGCACCAAGCTGGCCATCGTCGTCGCTGTCGGTGAGGGCACTGAGCTCAAAGTGCGCACACACTCTGTAATTGATGATTATAGTTGTGCAATGCATATCAGGCATCTCTCATCTCTTTCTCATTTCTCGATATGCGCGCGAACATTTTTTTTGTTGCTTCCACTGGGGTCCGTCCCTTTCGTTTGACCGGTGCTGGTCGATTCCAGGAGATCTCTTTCATTCTCGTGCACCCCCTCTCGGTATGGTACAATTTTCCATTTGTGCACAGGAACCCTCGCCTCGCATGGGAATAACACCAACAGCAACAACAGCGCAGAGATCTCGTCTTGATCGGGGTCCTCCGAAAGAAGCCGAGAATGAATTGTATAGTATATGTATATGATTTATATGCAGACTGTCCCCCAGTGCCACCGCAGACCCCCTCTACCCCACCCACTCAACAATCGAGTTGGCAAGCAAAACGAAGGCGGTGATAGTCGGGCGGCGGCGGCGGCGGCGGTTTCTTCTGACGAAGGAGAAGGCAGATTCTGGTGAACGGCATCAGCATCATCAGGAATGCATTTCTGTGGAAGGTTGCATCGGAATGTGTGCGCTTTGGCCAAGTTGTGTCTTGCTTTCTTGCATACATGTTTGTTCCCCGAGCTGATTGGCGGTGCGATATACGCGTCCGCGATTGAGCAGATCCGTATAGATGGGGGTAGGTATATGCTTACCATTTTTTCCCTCTTGCGCGGGGCTCTCATCGGACTTCAAGAAAATAACATGCCAAAGCTTGAAACGGTGTTGGCATCTTTTTCGGGATGATGATGACGACGACGACGACGGTAAGCTTCAACACCACGTAAAGAGAGGACCAGTTGAATGGCTTGTCATTTGCTTCTCAACACTTCCTTAGCAGAAGAGGAATCCATCGCAGTCCAGCAGTCGAGGAAGGTGGAAGCAGAAGCAGGCATTCCCAAAAGATCGCCGGGGAAAAACAAATTGCAAAACATTTCGATCGCAGGCGCAAGAATCTTTGAAGTTTTTTCTTTCCGGTGGATTTTTGGCCATGCAGGAATTTGAAGGGGCTAAATGTTGTAGAATGCACTCGTTGCTTGTTGAACACGAATATTCATTGGTTCCGAACAATGGATGGCCTGCGAAACTAATGGTGCTGGCGACTGAATTTGAATTGGAGATTGTTGGGTTCTGGTAAGTCAGGTAGTAGTGAACTGGTCGAGACGTTAAATTTAAGTTCTCAGAAGCATGCATTGCTACACAAACATGTACCTTTCTTCGAATTAAAATGATCGAAGGTTCAATTGGAGTCTCAATATATGAAGAAAAATATACACAATAATTATTCGTTAACTAAGATGTCTTCTTAGCCAGTATGTGTAAAATACTTTTTCGAGTTTTAATTTTTTGCTAATTTAAAACTTGCAAATCAACAGTTGGCTTAGTAACAAGTTTTCATCCCTTTTCACTTGAGAATGATGATATTTGTGCTAATCCAGGGCTACTAATAACTAGAAATGAGAAGAAAGTAGAGGCATGTATGCAAGGTTTCTATAGCAAAACATATGTAAGATTTTCAATGTTCTAAGAGATCTATTCAATCGGAGCTATTGAAGTACTAGTGTGCCCTCTACACTAAAAGCCCCTACTGCGCAAACCGGAGCAATCACAGTGGACAAATTTGAGCGGAATGAAGAACGATCATGGTTGTGTGTAGAATTACGAGATGAATTTCGTTGCCTTATTTTAAATAACAAACACACAACTACTGATTATTAAGGCTTCATATTGTGTCATTCGAATATGGCGTGTTTCATTATCATTGACGAAATGTTTGATAGTAAGTGTAATAAGAGATCATATGATACAAAACTAAAACATTTAACCAATTTTTAACGATTTATTACATATCTGGTCATATCACATTGTTGCAGAGCCTCTACCCTATTAATTTCACCAAAAAATGGAGTTGAGAATTTACCATATTGCTTAATTTATAGCTCCGTTCAAATTCGTTTTTTACCAAACCGTATTCTTCTTCTTGGTGGTCTTAGAAAAATCTTTGAACGAGATTTTTTTTGATGAATGTTTCTATAAACCATAACCGTAACCATAGTTCAAACGCCTTATCACGACACGAGTTATTGAATAAACTACTACTTGAAACACTTAGCTTGTCACAAAGTGTAATATTTGTAATAAAATATAAAATTAACTCTCAATGTTGAAATGAATCTTTCGATTTTCATTTGCAGTCAATCGTATACTCTGTAGACAATAGTATGCGTAGAAGATCATTAATCATTAAATCCAGTGATGTCAGTTGATACTAAACGTAAGGATTCCAAAAATGTTAAAAAACAAACTCTTGTCTTATTCAATTTTGAGGGGATAAAAATAAAAATGTCATTTAAATTCCACAAATTTTGATCTTTTTATTTGTATGCTCAAAATATTTGATAAAACGTAAACTTTTATTTTGAGTAATAAAAATAAAAATTCATATCAACAACACTTCCCACGATTTCCATGACAACGAGACGAAAAAACAAATGTAAACGAAAACAAATCATCTGCTGTGAGCAAACGACTTAAAAATGCCGTTTCAAACTAAGAAACGAAAGGCCGCGGTTTTGCGATCAATTGTGAGAAAAAAAGGGCAGTGTACAATGATCGGGACCGAATCGGATATAGAGTACCATAAGCGGATCCAGATTTATTTGAAATCAACCAGCCGGACGAAAGA